>VZTA01026212.1:51052-77916 GCA_013398855.1 Mohoua ochrocephala
AAACCAGGATGTCTCTTTTTTTTTATTATTATTATTATTATTATTATTATTGTTATTGTTATTGTTATTGTTATTAAGCAGTGGGCAGGCACTTGTATTTTACCCATGCAAGCAGCAAAGCATTTGTCTCCTCTACAGGTGGTAGGAAGCATTATGCTAGAAAAAAATCAAAGTGAAAGGAGACACTGAGAGGCGTCTAGGCAACGACACCACTCCTGATTGTGCTGTGTTGGTCTGTATGTTACAAAGTCCACCTAGGTTTTGTTGAAATGTCCATACATCTAATCAGATTACATTCTTACAGGCTGTAAATTCTATGACAAAAGTTGAACTCGAGATGACACTATCTATGGGCTGAGTATCTCAGAAAAATCCTCAGCCTGGGGTGGATTAAGGAAAACCAACTGTAACATGCAGCAAAGTCTTAGGCAGGAAGTTACCTATTGTCTCTGTTGTCGACTTTATAAGTTGTTCTTGTTCCGGCATGACTGTAGTGTTTGGTTGTTCTACGTCATGTAGCTCCATTGTTCTGATTTTCCCTTTGGCCAAGTACCTTCCTACTGTAAATCCCAAAGCCAACAAGGATCCATGTTGGACCTCCGGGCTCTACAGACAACACCAACAGTGCAAAAAATCTCATTTTCAAAGTAAGTAACACTTTGCACAAAGCACTGATTTAAAAACAGATATGGATGGACAAGCCAGATCAGAAGGCACCCTGAAGAATGCAGAGCTCTAACACATAATAAGACAACAGAGAGTTTGATATTGTTAGTGCTCTCTGAAGAATGGAGTTCTTTACGATTAATTAATAAAACTTAAAAAGAGATTTAGGACAACAGATTAAGAATTTATCACCAGCACTCACACTCCTAAAGCCACCCTTTGGTAGCTAGACTTAAAAAAAACCCAAAAAACAAACACACTCTACTTAAAAACTGGACATACTCAGACTAAGGGGACAAAATGTACTCTTTGGTAAAAAGTAGTAGAGGGGAATTGCTCTATATTTGCATTGCTAAGAATGACAACATACCTGGCCTATAATGAAGGCAATGCCTCTACAGTTTGGCAGGCTACAAAGGGTGAAACCTAATTAATACAATTTAATGTCAAGAACACCAATTTCTCCAATGCTGATTTGGTTCTGGAACTATTTAATGACCATGTTTATTTCTGCAGGTGAATTCTAGCAAAAGGATTTTGTGGAGAAACAAGGCCGTGAGACTCAAATGCTACCTAACTGAAAAAAAAAAAAAAACAAAGGGAAGGGTGCAGGGACTTAAGCTTGGATTAGTTCATCTCTCTTGTTTTTTAACACCACAAAAAGTTGCACCAGTGTAATTGTGCTGCCAGAATGGGATCCTCAAACTAGCTTGGCCACTAGGGACCATTCCTTGATGTGGTCTCACTGCAGTAAAGCCAGCAGAAGATGGGTCCTTCCCCCATCTCCACTTTAGCTACCCATTCACATTGCAATCCTTACTGAGACACTAGGATCACCACCTAGCTGTACAGATTCAAGTGGGTTTGTACAGCAGCAGCAAGTCAGAGGTCTTCCTGATTCAGACTCACAAAGGCACGGGAACACCCTGCTTTTTTTTCCTTTTGCAGTTCCCATGGGCGTGTGGGGCTGAAAGCAGCAGTGGTGGGTTGGGACCCATCTGTACTGGCTTCATGTCTGCAGGAGGTGTGCCCTACACAAATCTGAGCAATGACATGGCTTTGGCTCACAGGCAGAGCTTTCACAGATTCAAAATAAATCATGTTTGTTAACTACAACATGAAGCAATCAGCACTTCTCATCAGCCTGTTACGTGCAATGTAAAATGGCGGCCCTTTAAGCCCTTCAAGAGAGACCGATAAAAAACCATTTTGGAGAAATAGAACCTAGAAATGCTACTCCTTTCCCTCCCTCACAGGATTCAAGACACACCAGCACAGATTTGTTTTCAGGACTTCTTTTCCATGCTTGCAGGGGCAAAAATGGAGAAATAAGGCTAAGGGGAGGCGAAAGGAACTGCTGGAGGAGGGAAGGCAGGCAAACCCAGCACGTAAAGACACAGCTGTGGAGGGCTGCTGAGCAGTCCATGTGGGGTGAGAGGGAAGAAGGCATAGCCCTCACACAGCACAAGAACCTGAACCATTGAGGACCCAGGAGGAGACTATGGCTCAGGAGGGGATGAGCTGAACACTTAACAAATCAAAAATTTTCTTAATTCTGTGCGTATCTGTGGATGCTCAAGAATAAGGGACTGGTAAATAGTGTGAGGTAGGTAGTGTGATCCATTACCACTCAATGGGATGTGGCTATTTAGCTGTCTAAAACTGGTTAAATACATGATGATGGTGCTTTGCTTGGGACATGCCTCCAGGAAATCCTCCTACTGACCTCAACAACAGCTTCAGGGATTAATTTATTTAAAGATCAGTTGCACTCACCTACAACAAAAATCCCTTCTCACCATCCAGCTGGAAGTCAGTTAATTTTACACCCAGATTAAGGTTAATACATCCTGGACACATGGTGAAATTCAAATATCCTATCAGTTACACGACATGAAAAAAAAACAAGAAACAGACAAAGGAAGGTAGTTACATGGTTGTCTTTTGTCATCTTGATCAGCTGCTCCAAGGATGCCCTCAGCTCATCTCCAGACATGGTAGACAGCACTACAGAATAAAACAGGGCTGCAAGCTCACGCATTTCCTCTTTGTTAGTGTTCATCAGGTTCTGTGGGAGTTTAAAAAAAACCAAACCATGAAATACGGAAGCTGCTTCTTACCCAGTCTGTTCATAAAGAGCTTCAATATACAAAGACAATTCTCATGGAGATACATAAATAGTTCTTAACTCAGAAACCACTCTTTAAACCAACAGCATTATCACTTAGTAAGAAACAAAGCCCTCAACTCAACAAAGCATTCACTTTGCATTCTGGAGGAAGAAGGCCATTAGCCACAAGAGGGCCACCCACCAGTTCTGCATCAAAACACGCAGATCGAATTCCTGGCCAAATTTTGTCTTCAGCTAAGAGATTCCAGGTTTTGCACTCTTACTATGCTAAAAAACCCCACACCCTAAACCACTATTTTTTCTGAGCTGCTGGAGGCTTCTGTACCTTTTTATTAATCAAAGGGGGAAAAAAACCCTCAAGAGGGTTAACCATTTAAATCCAACCATGACAAAAAAAATGTGTCCAGGAAATTGCAGTCCTCAAACCAAAGTTATCCACTTTGTATTTGAGATCTTGTGTTGTCTAAATAAATTATTGAAAAGTTGAATTTTGGAAGCCTCGGGTAATTTGTTACAATATAATCTTACGTCCACCAGTAATTTGATGCCTAATGCAACACACTCCCATGAAAAATTCATACCTAAATCTTTGAATGCCTTGGGCCACCACAAAGACACCAAAATGAGCCAAGCAAACAAGAAATGATCTGTCAGGCTCATGAAATGCAATGTTAACTTCAACTCCAACCTAGCATCAGATCACATACCTGACTTCTAACAAACTCCTCAACCTGTTGGTTTCACTTGACAAGGCAAAAACACATGAAATATGATTTACAACAGTATTTTTGAAACTCGAAACTATCAATAACCATCCCTAGAAGCTTCATTCTGTGAATGGACATGTAGGCCAAAGACAAAGAAGGGTTTTCTACAAATGATGAGGAATACTGAAAAGGGGAATGTTTTTAAGTACTCTCCTGTGTGGTTCACACCTGCACATAAATGAGACTGCATACAGTGCAATGCAGCACAGATATCATGAGGAAAAACTATTAGAACACATGCTAGTGGTTTTTAACCTTGACTAAGTATTTGTCTGCCAGATTGCCCCAGTGAAAGCAATGGCAACCTGTAAGACCAACAAAAATCATAGATGTTTGAGGCAAATCATGAAAAGGCAGGGAGTTGCCTGAGAAAAGAATCTAGGGAAACAGAATTCTCTTCGGCTTATTCCCAAGCAGACTCCAGGGTATGGGGTGTTTTTTTGTCTGAGGCTAATAAATAGAAAAAAAACCATCTCCAAAGAAAGGCCTCTAAAACAACTAGGGATGTAATTAATCTCATCTTCTAAGAAGTCATTCACATCTCACTGAAGCATTCACACTGTTCAACAATTTCTTCAAAAATGCGCAGAATTTTGTCTTCCGTTTTCTTTTACAGAGAAAAAAAATGGATAACTATACCAACAGGACAGATGACAGACTACTTAGAACATGTAGACTCAGTAATACAAAAGAACTAAAAAATAATTTTCCTCATCCTGGTACATATAACATTTCATGAGGCATTCACTGTGAGTAGAGATTTCAAATCAAGTGCACGCTTGGAAATAATACTCTGCTTCACCATGGGAAATGTGCCAGATTTTGCAAATGCCAAATCCCATCCACCCCCCCCAAAAAACCACCCAAAAAAGGGTTTTCACAATACCTTAATCCAATCCATTTTGTCTACAAATCTGGTGGCTAGTTTTTCTGGATACACTGAAACAACTTCTAGAAGACAATACATGACTGGCAAACCTAAACAATAATTAAAGAACCAGGTTATTAAACCACTCCAGTATTTACAACAATGTAACATTCAGTGTTACCTTCAGTAAAAAGAGGTAAAGAAGTAATGGGCATTTCAGGCATTTATTTGTAATTCACTAGGAATAACAATACAGAAAAACAGGGTATAATACTTCTCAGACATATTAGGGAAACTAATAAAAGCAAACACTCTGGTCACAATTTGTTCTAAATGCATTCAAATGTTATAGACTATACTTGTGGCAGACAGGCTATTATCAGAGTGAGGAAGACATAGCATTTACTGGTGAGGAAGCTGTTACATACAATGGCTTCACAATTTTACACTATTATGGCAACTGATGCTGCAATTTTTCAGCCCTGCTTTCTCCCACCTACAAAATAGCACAGAGGAAAACAAGTTTAAACTAAATAGTATATACTCTGTGTTTCAACTCTGTGATTGCTGAAGCCAAGTTCAAAGCACAGGGCAACTCATTTCAAGTAAGAGAAGACAGTTATTTCTTCAGGATACTGCTGCACACAGCTCCTTACCTCCAACACCAGCTAAGAGCTGCTGGAGAAGGCCGATATATATGTGTACAGGGTTGGTTTCTGCACTTTTTGAAGAGGAGGAGGACGAGGAGGAGGAGGAAGAGAAAGATATGTGGTTGCCAGACATGAGGCTTCTTATGTAACGTCCAATGGCTGGAGCATGATCTTGCATATCTGCCAAGCTCTGTGAGGTTGGCACTACACCAGCACTGTGAGCAAGACACATCCGCAGATAGAGAACTATCTAAGTAGAGAAGACAAAAACACACAATCCTGAGTGAAAAACCATGCAGGAAACAAAAGAGCAGAGACTATGCTGTATTCCATGTAACCAAAACTGGATAGTTTTTTCTTTAATCAAATACAGATAGAAGAGTTAGTATCGAGACAGGAACAAATATAAAGTATAACAATAGGACCACTTTCTGCAATACGCCTGTGTAAGCAGACAACCCTACATCACTCTCTAAAGATTAAATCATATGCAGATTTTTGGTTTATCATCAGCTGATGCAATTCCTTGCAGGCAGTTCAGCCTGTACCGTATACCAATTTGGCATGTGTACAAATGCAACTCAACACATTGCTAATACAGCTCTTGCTTCCCATCTCAGTTTGTGTCTACAGATCACTGAAGCCCGGGATTCTGTTAGAAAAAGAGCCCCAGGGAGCATGATGGGACCTCTGCACAGGACTAACATCTAATGTTATTAGTATCTAATGCTATTCTATTAGATATGCTGCAGAAAGCAGTGGAGCAACCCTCTTATGAACATTCCTCCCAACCCCCTAACGAAAACCCTATTCAGACTACCGTTTAAGGACAAAGGATGGAGAGTTAATCCCAACATCTTTTTCAAAGAATTTTAGAATGCAGGATGACTTATGGTAGCTGTTCGCTTCTTACACTGTCCTCTAGATAAATAATGATACACATATGTGAGGAAGTAAAACCAGACAATTACCTCTCCAAATGTGGCAGGATTAAAAGGCAACGCTGCAGTTCCAGTCATATATTTAGCCGGGGTTTTCATTCGGTGAGAGGCCTAAACAACAGAGTACATTAAGAGTGGAACATTCAGACCCATTAACAGCAGAGATGTTGGAAAGGTCAGTGAAATTTTGCTGATGGGACTGTGTTAACCCTCCTCTTAGCAAACTGAGAATATGTAACAGCTCTGTAACAAGAAGGGCACAGTGCACTTGGTAATAGTCAGGTTGATCTATTTTACATCCCTATCAATTCAGAAATTGGAAACTCTCTGATTGCATGAGAGGGAATAGCAGGGGAGGCTGAAGGAGTACAACATTCTTTCTTCCTTTCAGGGAACAAAGAAGCACTTTAGAATTTAAAAGAAAAATACTTAGCAAACTTCCAAGCTCTGAGGCTCCCCCCTGACAGGGAGCCAGAAAGCTTTAAAATGGCAGGTCTGCCTGGAGAGGCTGCAGAACAGCCAGGCTTCCCCAGTCCTGGGAGGTGGGTGCCCTGTGCTGTGCCAGCCAAGCCTAGGGAGTTTCTCAGACCGAGAGAGACTCAGAGGGAAGCTCTCTACCTGCTATATGGAAGGCTGCAGCAGCAAGTGAGCAATTCCTTTCCATGTAAATGTTAGCTCTCACAAGCAGGGATATGCCAGCAGAAAAACATCCAAACAGGAGGTTTTAAGTGACACCCACTGCAAATGTTGCAGAAAAGCAATATGTATATATTAAACAGGCAACATGCACATCAGTGGCAGGGCTTGATTCAGTCAGGCAGCCTTGTACTTGAGTAAACGCACAAAGCAGTTGCAGAAGACAACAGATCCTCACTTCCCTCAACACACCATGATCTTTTGCAAAACACTAATTTCAAAGGCATCCAGAATTATTAAAGAAAACCTGATTTAGTGAACAGGCAGTGACTCCCCTGAGGAATGGTTTCCCACTCATACCCAGCAGATTGGTCCTACTCTTTCACATGTCTTTTTCTTTCAGGAGAGAAGGATCATGCTAAATCATGCAGTCAGTTTTCATCTCAGCCAGCTGTGCCAAGCAATGCATACAGACTTCTCAAACATCTCCAAAAGTCAGATTATTGATAGTATGTGAAAAATCACACTTTGAGATAACTAAACAAATAAATATTCCTCCAGGATTTTTAAATACACCTTCAGGACATGTAAAGAAGATCTGAAAAGTGCTTGAAAAAAAATTTTAATTCGTCCATGATTGAGGGACTCTTACTTTTCTCAGCAGTGATTAAACTACATTAATCCACAATTATTTAGTGGCATTACAAATGTTAAGGAAAATTTTAAAGTTAACTGCAAAGGGACGGCATTTAAGAGTGTTATCTAAAACTCAATCTTGGTTTCTTAATTTTTTAGTATCTATTTAAATAGCCAGGATTCTGGACAAAATGCAAGTTTTCTCATAGAACTTCATATACTTCAGAGTATTAGTAGAGTACACCACCATCGGGGCACACATTTCACAAGAAACCTCTCAGGTATAAGAGTTCTGCAATCACAGATCTCTTGCAAAATCAGATGTGCTTCGACATTACATACTTCTGACATTTTTTTAAAAAGCAGGCTATCACAGGAAAAAATACTATCAGTGACTCTCCACATCTCCTTTACTGCTTACAAGCCCAGTATAGCTACTATACACAGAAGTGTGTAACGCAGGCTATATTTCAACACTTCTCCAGATGAGCTCTCAGGGAAAACAGCTGTGAGTAAACTGAGTGGCACAGTTTTCGGCATATCATTCCACTAAACGGGTGAAAGGCTATTTACGTGGCCATTATTCCAAAAATCGCAATGAAGATGAAAAATTAAGCCTTTAAGTCAACAAATCAGACTTCTTCACTTGTTCTAGTATCTCCTTTCCTAGCCTAGGATTTTTTTTTGCTTATGTACATTATTGTTCACTGGGCCAAATAAAAAGTAGTCTTCTTGCACCTTCAGGAACTGTGTTTGTGAAACATGCTGGATTATATGCCTTGAAAACTGGATTCCTCGTTCCACATATCATCTGCACAAATTGCAAGAAAGCAAAACATTCCCTTCGTTAAAAGATCTGCCTCGCTACTTAACACTCGGATCTCTTGCAATTACTGCCAGCAGAAAGTGATGACGAGTGGTAATCTTGGCAATGAAATACTATGTGTGGTCCTCATTGTCATTTTCACCAACTTTATTCCTTGGGACAGCTGTGGGAAACAGACACAGGGAAGGCAAGACCACACTTATCACATGCCTGAGCATCATGCATCTATTTGTCATTTACTGTGACAGAAGCACTGTACCTTGTCTTGAATGTAATGGACCATTTCAGGGAAGGAAGGCATCTGCTTCCCAGAACTCTCCTTTTCATTTTTTCCAGAAAATGTTCTCAGTACCCGCTGGGCTTCTCCATGTACCTCCTCCCGCCTTTCAGAAGAAAAGATGAGAAACAGACATTATTTACACAGAACAAACGGCCTTTAATGAGCAATAAGATATGTTGGGAAGCTGAGGGAGAGAGAACAGTTTTTACATGAGATGTGTGGGAGTTTTTTTGAAAGGAAGGGATAAAAAATCTTGAACTACAACTTTTAATGATTTGTTTATTTTAGAGATGGGAAAGAAAAAGGGATAGTACTGAGTGCTCTTTGCAAAACTGTCTGGATGAGCTCACTTCTGTTCCTCTTATATCTTCTAGTGTTCACAAACAGTTCCTGGTTCCCACATCCTTGTTTTCCTATCTGCTACTTCTCCCTAACACTTCCTATAGTCAAGCTTCATCTGCCACCTACCAGGTTTATCATTATCTACTTAATAGTAGATAACTACTCCTGAAACAGTGCTGACACTGCAATGACAGAACGGGTTGTTGCAATTGATCTGTTTAGCTTTCCTTAGTTACACAATAGCTACTCATATCAAAAATTTAGTAATTAAAGTAAATTGGAAAAAAAAAACCCACCACTTACACTGCAGTAACAGAAAACTGCAAATGAAATGATTACTGTAATTTAACAAGTCACCTACTCCTCAGCAGAGAGGCAACTCTCAAAACTGCATGCTCAAGTCTCTGCAAATACAAGCTAAAAATAGACTGATAGAATTTGCCAGGAAAAAATAATTTCTAGACACTGTAGAAGTGATTTCAGTTAACGTATTTTTACTTTTGCAATTGCAACTGATCATTACTATGAAGTGCTTTAGTGACAGCAGTTCATCTGAAACAATCTAAAGACTGTCACTGTGTATAGTAACAGTTCTCCACAGAAATGTCGAGAATGTGAAGTTTAATTTCCAAATTACCATATTTGATTTTCTTTGAGTAATTTATGTGCAAACTTACACACACATATATGTACATGTATTTATATTTAATCCAAATATATATTGAATGCCTATACGGTGTGTATGCATACGCATAGATACACACACATGCACGCACACACACACGCATATATATACACACATACATACATACACACATATACGAGAAAATAATTTACAAGGGAAAACAACTTACGGGTCTCCTGCAGCTAACAGGAGTAAGTATCTGGAAGGGATATGATCTGGAGGGAACACCGTGCTAGCAAATTTGACAGCCACTTGACGTACTTGAACTTCAGGCTTAAAGGGAAAAGACACAAACATATGGTTGAGTTTTAAATGACAGCAGTAATGACTTTCACTCACCACTTGTACATCATCAGTCATCTGTTTTGTCCTCTGGTACCAACATGATTCAAAAAGTTCAGACATTTTGAGACACTATTCATGCTTACTCTTCATATGGCAGGAGACAGGGCAAAGAAAAGCTAACTTCTCATATACACACAAGTGAGGAATCAAACCTTTAGTTAAACCCATGCACACTTTGGGGAATCATACTAATTCTTGAAAAACTGAACTGCTCCACATCCAGGCAGTTTTCAAATGAAACTGACACGTATCATCTAGCTACAGAAAACAAGAGCTACACTTAGGAGCAGCATAGCCAGAGGTGAGAAAGAAACACCAGCTTAGGGTGGTCATTCTGTCTGTAAGGTACAGATAGTCTCAAAAAGGTACAGCCCAGAGATTTAGATCCCTTAAGCAAAAGAGTCATCAGCATGAAAATTATCTCTTACACTAGAGATACACCTCCACGGTCAGCCTGAGTACCCTTGCAAACACAGAGTATACAAAACACTCGCTCTTTCTGAAAATCCAGACTTCTGGCGTATTCTGAACACAAACAAGGTATTCAAAGTATGGATCAGTCAAGTCTGGTTTAGTCTAGAGTAGTGTTTCAAGGCTAAGCTCCTGGAGAGGTTCACAGGTGCCTTAAGTCAGATATCACACAGCACAATGAAACCCCACTTAGCAGTGAATGATCCTTTCTACCAAACTCTCAGTGTCCCAAAGCATTTCAGAAGACACTGTCCTTGAAGCATCTACTTCTTGAACTTTTCTAAGGAGAAGACTACAAGAAACATACAATGTGATTGCAATGGATTTGTTTCTTTGCTAAACGGAACACATATAGAGAACTGCAGTGTTACCTGACTTGCAGTCACTGAGCCATGTTAAAAATATTTTATCTGAGCATACACACCCTGCCTTCTCCCAGACAGGCCAATACATTCAGCAAGAAAAGGAAGACGTGCTCCAGAAGTATCTAACAGGAAGTGTCAGGAAACAGGAAGACAATTAATAGCTCTTTTTTTAAGGTATGTGATTGTTACTCCACTGCAAATACCTTTATTAAATAAGAAGCTACAAGAGCTTCCATCAGGGTACGCTGGGCTCCTTCCAGGTTACTATATGCTCCAACCATCATAGACAATGCCTCTTGAATGGCAAGCCTAGTATCAGCATCTTCCTGCAGTACAAAACCAAAAAGTTTCACTTTACAGTGTGTAGTGTCAAGAACTGAGCAAAATCAATCAGAAGAAAACATCAATGATTTCCCAAAGCCCCACTGGCACCCACCTTGCACAAGGCTTCAAAAAACTGCTGTACCAGTGCTATATCCTTGGTAAAGAGCTGAGGCATTCGGCTGAAACAAGATATTTTAATCCATGAAGCTTTTGTTTTTTTAAATTGAAATGCTTCACATTTCATTGGTCTTCCCCCCATTCCAAGTTTTAACTGTCAAACAATCACAGCCAGCACAGAAAGCTTGCTCTATCTTAGCCATATCCACCATAAAGCAGCAAATTCTCCCTCCCCTAACGCAGTCTGGAACGCAAGACACTTCATGGACAACCACTTAGCTCACCAGAGCATGACTGAACATACCACTTGCCTAGCTTCACGCCCTCTGGTCTTTGCTGCACATTCCTTAAATTTATATTTCTAGCAATCCAGAATGTGGAACCATTTCTTAAATTCTGTGCAAAATTAATGAGCTGCCATTAATCACTGCTAGAGAAGCTATCGGCTAAAAACGTATTTCTTTTTACATTGCTGGAGTTATCACAAAAAGTGCTTTTCTCTGCACCATGCACTCAACTGCAAAATTGGCAGGTGGCATAAAGCATGCTGCTGATAAATTAGCTGATTACTCTGGAAAAATTATTCAATGTCCCATTGCTTAAATGATGCTTCAGTTACCTGGAGAGCTTTCCAACTGCTGAATATGCCATTGATAGCAGTTTTGAATCCTTGAATGATAAAACAATAAATAAAATTCAGCAAAACCAGAAATACATACAGGTATATCTTTTATAAATAAACATTTACTTTAAATCCTATCTTCAAAGTGCTCAGGCAGGCTTTCATGGAAAAAGAATCCTAAAACATAAAATGTTTCTATCCAAGAATAAAAACATTAGACAGAAACAGAGGGAGCACACTTATTAGCACACAACAGAGGGAGAAACAGAGAAATTGCAAATGGTGGCAAAAAGTAAATCTCTCTTCTGGTCTCAGCTAACTACATTTTATTTCAAAAAATACAGATAAGGAGATTCAGTGAGTGTATGAAACAGTAGCAGAGGGACAGAAACCTTCCACTAGCTCTGAACAGCAACTGTAAACAAAGGAAGCTGTTTGCACAATGGATCCTGTGGATGACCAATACAGCAATTTATAGACATGGGCTTACTTCCTTTTTCATTCCCTTCCCAATGGCAGGGAGTCTCATGCATTCAAATGTCAACTCAGGCCACAGGGTCACATTCAAAGTTCACACGAAGCAGCAAGAAGTTCAAAGCTGCAGAAGAGGTGATCTGCAACATCAGCCCTTTCTAAGGTACGTGTAGGAGTATCATGGGGAATTTGACTTTTGAAGTGGCACTGGAAACACCTCATCGGGCCAGACTGGCATTGCAGTTCTGTTTGGTAACACTCTTCCCATAGTAACACCATCTCTGGATAGACAGGATGGAATGTATTACAAGCTGGCCTATATAGACGGCCTTATTAACACAATGGGATAAACATCCAGAGTTGAGGTCCTTGTGTCTTCCGGAGTAAGAGCGGCTAGATACTACTTTGGCTTCCCTCTTTATGTTACTAAAACTATTGTTTCCTGAGATTTTGCATTTGGTGCCCAAACACATATCTATAGGTGTTAAATAAATAAAACAGTTTTCCTATGTAGCATTTAAAAATATTTGCTTCTCTTCCAACAAAAATTCTTAAAATGTATCCTCTGGCAGCCTCTCAAGCGAACACAAAAAAAAGATTAATTAGTTTCCGTCATAAAGGTATTTATCTTTTGCTCGTATTCATCTGAAGAATTACAGTAAAGAATTTTTCATCTTACCTCTTTGTACTCATTGATCAGCTTTGTAAGTCCATTTAAAAGCATTGGACCTAATGGCTTTATTTTATTCTCTGGACAACTGCAATTAGAGAAACCAACAAAATATTATCTTTTGGATCTCTGAAAAGCTTCTTCTCTAGTATCACTTCTCTCAACTGTGTCAAGGTGAGAAATTACAACTTATTGTGTGCAAGTACAGACACACTGAGCTTTCGGGATTAAGTAAAAAAAACCCTACTTTCTCTGAGTTTTAGTACTCATTAGTTCAGTTATATCTTTAGTAAACAGAGTGGCTTCTAGGCAAATAGCTAAAAAACACTGTGCTCTCTGAACTACTTACATGATACAAATATGATGCACAAACTGCAATGACAGACTTCTCAGTTTTGCATTTGTGTTTGCACCAAAGAGTCCATCATATACCACCTAACCAAAAGGAAGAAGGAGCAGATTAGAGAGTGTCTGGCTTCACTTTCAATGATTTTCATTCCCTCTCTTCTTTAAACACCATCATCAATAACAATGCTTCCCACCTCTAAGTACTGGAGAAACTGAATTATCAAACTGATTAGGAAGAGTCGATTTGGAAAATAAGCATCACCTGAATGTTAGCTGGGAACATTTCTGCAGCTTGCCGGGATCGCAGAAGATGAGGAACTATCTTTAATTTAACACGGGTGCTGACTGACTCTCGTTTCATTTCTGGTTTCAGAACAGATCCCTGTCAGAAACAGAGATGAAATAGTGCATCTTTGGACACCAGTACATTTAAGTTAGCTAAATTACTTTCTGCTGCAAATCAGAACACACTGACACAGAGAAAAAATGATTCAAATAGCATAAATGTTCTGTGAAAGCAGATATCAAAGGAAGTGATAGATTTAAGAAATACACATATATGTTTTCAAATAAAATAAGACAATTAAAATTACTTCTTCAGCAATTAAGAGGAGAGACAACTCTGAACACAAATTTTACCTCCTTGGTTTTCAGTGGTATATCCCCAAGATACACTTTATACATTTTGTTGATGATAGCAGGATTGTTCCAGTCAATTAAACTGAAGTAAAAAAAACACATTGAAAACCAATATGTTATGATTCTGACCTTTGACTGTTTCTTAAAATACAGCATTTTGCATCATAATCATATTCTTCCCAAAGTTTAAATAGAACTCCTCAGTTTCACTTCTAACCACTTTTCCCACATACACATAATACATAATCACAGAGAATGTGAAGTGATCACACTTTCACAATTTCTGACAACGTGATATCAAATAATTTGTGAGAAACCTACATGCTCCCTTCTCTCTCCCTTCTCTCCCACTGAAACGAGATATACAGACCACAGTAACCTACCAATGGAATATCGAATGGTAATCCGTGAACTAGCATATATTTCTCATAAAAGACATTCAGCATTACATATTAACATGCATTTTGTCCACACAGTTATTTTTCTCTCTGGACAAAGAATACCAACACAGAAGGAAAGATAAGACTAGCAGCAGAGACCAGCTTCCTTAATTAGGCTTCATCATTTAATAGCGTCATCTCCCCTGTCATGACTGAGATACACAAACAGATTTCAGTTGCGGAAGATTTCACATTACGAATCTGACTCCAAGTTAAATGGTCCTACTGAAGCCACCTACATATTTCAAAGACAGGCCCGTCTTGCTCCAACCTCCTACACGAGCCAGCAAATCTCCCACTGACAGTGTCTCAGCAAAGAGTACCAACAGCCATTTCTCTGGCCTCTTGATGAATTAAAGACAGAAGCATTGTCTTTAGATGCTGAAAGGTGAACTGCAGGTGAGCAAAAGTTTCAATAATAATGACAACAGTGTCCGCCAAACTTTCCAGACTATGATCCATTTCACAATTAATCTCCTTATTTTCCTAATAAATTAAATGAAAGTATACTTTTCTGGGAATCATCTACAAAAGCCTTATTGACAACTGATAATTCACAGAGGGCTATGTGGAAACCACCGATATTCTTTACAATTTGGTATGAAAATGACTCAAAAGCAATACCAAGAATGATCAAACCCACACAGCTAAAGCTGTCAGCTCTGGAGCCAAGTGACATTTCCAGCTGCAAGACTGCAAGCCACACCATTCCCAGCCCAGTGGGAATACGTGGCAGTTTCACAGCTATACAGGGGACTTTAGCCTTCCTCCTCTTGAGCACAGCCTCTCTGGAGCACTACATACATTGTAGCTAGCTGTGTCAGGAATACTAGCACCACCTTTTCCAACCATCCAGACCTTACCTTTGCTTGCTCTTTAGTTCAAGGTCTGCTGCAGTGGCAACACTGTGTCTTGTATCACTGGAGGCTACAACCAGGTGTATAACAGCTTCAAGTTCGGGCACTTGCTCAGCTTCAATGAACTTCACTATCCCCAGCTTACACTGTTCAACACCAGGGAAAGACAGTGTTACTGACAAGAAAGCGGATGTTACAGTTACTGTAGCAGCTCAGCTGTTATTGGTTTCTGCTTGCTTAAGGAGAAGTTCACATGCTCTCCATCTCTTAGCTTGCCTCTGTCACAGCAGTCATCTGCAGCAAAGTATCAGCATTACCATTAGGGGGATACTCTGTTACACCACTGCAAAAAAGGGATGCTTCAAGAGTAGGCTGAAGTCATGGCTGCTTCCTAACCATCTTCCTCTCCACCCCACCACGGCAAAATTCCTCAAGGCATCCTGCAAAATTCCTCAATAAATTCCCTCAGGGCAACTAAAGACCTGGTCAGAATCAGTTACATATTGTCCCTCTGGCTTTCCATTCCTCCATCTGCAACCATCCCGGTTACCACCCACAGTTCACCAAGGACCAGCCCCACAGCTCTAAATACCTGTTCTAGCAGCTCTGGTGTCCATGGACTGTCTCCAATTACCCTTTTGGCTGCGTAAAAGCTCATCCCTGGAGGTGGCTGAGGGATTCCAGGACCTCCCATGCTACTTGATGAAGACCCCTGGGCCGAGGGCACATTTTGTCGACTTTGAGATTCATTCAGTACAAACCTAAGCAGGCAGGGAAAGACTTCCATTAGAGCCTTTACCAATCCGTATTACCAGCAGAATTAGATTCTGGAATGGAGGAAGACACATAACTTGTCCAACTTGATGTATTTTTCTTTAATTAATCCCATGACTCCAACATAAGACCGAATTTGAGGCTCAGCTACCAATTATCCCAACATACTCTGCAAGAGCCATAACAGTGTCATTGTAAATGAAAACAAACTTCCGTTTCAAAAGGGAAAGGTCCACTGGCATTTCCAGAAAGAGTTCTCAGGTTACAAACCAGAAAAAATTATCTCTTTTGTATTAGAAATAAATACTCATGCAGCACTACATTCAAAAAACTCGTGCTAAAAGCTACAACATACAATATTTGTATGATTCCTATAAAAAACATAAACCTAACAAGGGATATGATGAAGCATATGCAACACAAGTAGCAGGAAACAAATCCTGATGCAAAAAAAAAAAAATTAAATAAATGAGATACTGTCTTGGAGAGTGGCAGTTTTAGTACTGGGCAGGGAAGGAAAGCAAAAGTAAAAAGATGAAATTTACAGAGCCTGGTCTTTTGTAAGACTGGCTAGTCTAGGTGCCCTGTTCTCACCTCCATGCCTTCATAAAAGCCACCCCGCCTCTCCATGTATCTTTGGAAACTGGTCAGCACAATATGGCCTCAATATTGCAGGGCAGAGACCAACAAGAACTATTTTGCCCCAGCCAGCTTCCCTTTCTGCATTCAGCACACAGGCAACAAAAAGAGGAAAACAATCTCAACAATAAGGATTCATTCAGAGTCTCATTAGTTAAAACTTTAAACACTTTATTATGAGGTTTAAGCCCTACAGTTAAGCTTGCTGGTTGCTTTACTGCAGCAAACTGGCAAGGCTAAGTCACAACTGGGCAATGACAGAGCAAGTTCTAACAAAGTTCTAACAAGCACAAATTAGCTGTAAACCACTGCAAACAGCCTCACCCCAGGGAGCAAGACTTTAAAAGACAGACATCCAGAGCCACAGGCTAGCTCAAGACACTCTCACAGCACCTTCTGGAAAGAAAATTAAAATTTCACCTCCTACTTTAAGTATCTCTGTGTATTTTCTCAGAGGTCTCTTCCCATCTAAATGATTCTGTGATTTAAAAACTCATGCTTTGTCAGAGTATTAAAGCGTGGAAGGGAGTGAAATCTCACCAAAAAGCCCAAGGACTTCATCTGTTGACACTACAGCCACAGATGAAGCTAAGAGCAATTAACCTGAGCCAACAGAAGAGTGTGAACCATGAACAGAAGAATAGGCACTCTAAACTAAAAGCTGCAAGATTCTGTGAATTCAAACAAAAGGGAAGCGGCCCCCAAAACATCTGATGGGGAGCATGGCCTCCAACAAAGCGACATGGAGAAAGCTCATGTGCTCACTATTTTAAATTCATTCCCTTAGGTTAATCCACTCAGGTGAGCAAGAGTTATGAGCTCAAAAAAAAAATCACACTGGCACCAATCCTATGAGACTTTTACTAGCAGAAAAAATAGAAATGTGTTCTACCATCAAAATTATTTCTATTCTCTTTCAAAGCAAAAGCTCCCTTAGCCATACAAAGACACAAAAAAACAGCGGAAAAAAAAACATTTTGAGAAAGTACTGATTTTAGACACCAGAAGGTTCTTAACAAGTAGTGACCAGTAAATTCAAGTTGCTCCGTACATTCTTCTTGCTTTCTAAAACAGTGCTCACACTAAGACGACGACATCATTGCAGTTTAAACAATTTTCACCAGAAAACAGACAACAGACAAATCTTGTTCAAAGGTTCAACTCTGGAAAATGTAAGTTTTTAGAAATTATTCTTGCTTATGATTGGAGGAATAAGCCTTAAAACTCAGCTGCAGAAAGATGAGCACACATTTTTGTCAGTCTTCTATTTGAAAGAGTTGGCTATTTAACAGATAGCTCACATGTCTCATAGTTTCACTTTGATCCCAAAAGAGGTAAGGACAGAATAGTGTAACACCTAATTAAGAAGAAAGAGGTGTTTTGTAAAATAAGGAAGATGGTGATCTGGTTCTTAAAATTATCAACTTCCTTTCTACCTTTCCACTGGCTTCATTTGAGCCAGGAAGTAACATCAGGCTTTAAATGAGTTTTCAAGGGTGTAGTTTGCAATGTTTCACACATAAAGAACACAACGGTGCTAGAGAAGACTGGTATCAACTCACCCATAAGGCATAAGAAGAACATCCAACATAAAGTCCAAAAGCAGCTGTACAGTCTTTGGTTTTTCAGCAAGATTAAACGGAGAAGCTGCTGCTTTCAGTGGTTCAGCAGGGTATTTCATGTGAAAAAGGGTTGGTATTAGAAGATGCATTAGGCTGAAAAACAATTATATTTACTGCAACCATTTAAAAAACCACACCTGTTTATTTATAACATACAAGACAGAAACCTTTTACAACAAACCTGGTCCTTAATAGCAAAAAAAGAAAATATTAACAAAAGTTAAACATATTCACAATCCAGTAGCCTCTATTTACCATCTGATGTACTTAAGAATAGAAAGCAGAAGATAAATTAGGATTTGTCCTTAAAACGGAACATATATTGTCTGCATGCATGCAGACATTTGGAGAGGCAGTCTCTGCATTTGTCCAGATTTTTGACAGTGTCATAATTATGCCACAAAATACAGTCTAGGACTGTCTCCTCCTTAAGAAACACTGGCAAAAACACTGGTTGTATACCCAGCACAGCCAGATTTTCCAAAGCTCTCTTCACTCATGTACTTGCTTTTTCGACAGAGAAAAACCATGCTCCCAGGGGCTACAAGTATTTTCACACTAATCTCATGAACGGAAGCAAGATTTTACTGCAAGACCTTTCAGTAAGGTAATTTTTAAAATACTTTTACACCATCACAGTATGTAGAGTGAACAAAGACATGATTTTAATGACATTTTCCAACACTAGCACAGTGGAAACTCATCTCAATGTAGATAAGAACCAGGCCCATTTTCTAGAGGTTCTTAGTATACAGCAGTTCCCAAATTCAGTCTTTTTTTTACTTATTACAACTTAGCTAAAATTTCTATTTACTTGAAACACAGACCTCTTATCATAAAGGGAGTCTGCTGCTGCAGATCCTGTATATTATTACAGCATCAGACTATAAGAATTTTTTGTACCACCCAAACAACTGAATTACTGATGCAAACTGTACATGCCAAGAACATCCTAAGTAATGAAGACAGCACCAAGGGAAACAGATCTTTCAACAACTGAGACAAATTATTTCACTAAAACAGTACCAACAAAACTGACTCCAAGAATAAGTAATTATACCTGTCTTGTTGTGGTTGAGGTTTCCCTTCCATTGCAGTGAGAAGGGTTGGAGCCAATTCACATTGTTTTTCCACAGGCAGACGGGGGTATCCCATCTTAACATAAATTATGGTAAAATTCTAAAGGAGTAGAAAAAGCACACAGTGTTGCAGCAATGCAAAAGAAGCATGTGTTCCTTAGCCTCTTCTCGTATGTCGTGTTACATAATTGGGTATTGGAAACGACATACAAGAAGACCAATTCCTTTTGTAAGACCAATTTCTTAAGTCTAAGACTTACCAGACTGACAACCATTAAAGTGGAGACTCAGCAAGGACTACTCAGAGCAGGTTGCTGGGCCTCTAGTTTAAAAGGTGGAAAAAAACAATGAAAAAAAAACCTCTCTGGTTTGTCTTTTTCACCGCCAATTTCACCAAAAGCAGCTGCAACTAAGCAACAGCTTAAAAGAAAGCAAATGTAGTGATCTCTCTTACCTCTTTCTGAAATAAAATAGGAAATAATACCGAATAAATACCAAGACAGCAGCGTAGATGAAATTTCTCTTGAAAATGTGTTTCTAAATCACCATATTTAAAAGCTGCAAATGCAGTTAAGAGTCCAGTGACAAGACAGCACAGCAGAGCAATACCGAATACTGGACTATCAGTTATCCTGTTCATCTAAATCCAGCCAAGAACTGCAGAGATAAGAGTTGTGTTCCATGACCTGGCTGAAAGAAGAGCTGAAGAAGAGTGCTGTCGTGCACTGCACTACTTTGTAGATGGCACTTTAGTTAAAATGCTATGAAGCCTTATGACACAAAGCAATATGCATCGCTGAGATACGTGAATGAAAAGACGTTTTTGACAAGTCCAGCCAAATGCAGAGTTTGTCAAGTACGTCTTTAAACAAGATGGTTTGTTTTGCTCTACAAAACATAGGCACTCCAGAAGTCTTGGTCATTCCTAAAAAGTGAATTCCAGATAACGCCACTTGCTTAGGACAATCTAAGATTACTTTTACGTATGTCGCTGCTGTTTAAAGTTTAAATATTTCTCCATACATTTCTAAGATGTTACGTTTTCAATTTATGCTACAAACAAGACTGAATAGTACAACAAAAAGTACAAAGTTTCCCTATGATTTAATCACTTTTGTTTCATAATGATGATTTGCAACAGATCTACCAAAACTGATATGTAAACTGTTTCATAGTTTCAGAAAAACATTTTAAAACTCTTTTCACTTTTTAAAATAGATTGAATGAAACAATCTACGAAAGTTTCACCATCTATAAAATAACATTTTTTTCATCTTTTCTTGCTCAGCTAAGGTCCTGACCCTAAAACCACATCAAAATACAGGTCCTCACGTGTTCAAAGAGATAAATGTGTTTTAAGTAAAACTCTGATCCTGCAGATATCGGGATAAGGATTGGTAGCTGCTTGCAAAATGCAGCTTCCACCAATGAACAGACCCTTTACAATACAAGCAGTGACAATTCATGCAATTATGAAATATCAAGAGTAACTGTCAGCAATTTGAACAGCAAAATGCTTTATGAAACTGTTTCACCCACACTAGACTATAAAATTGAGTATAAAAAAGGCTCTTCAATCATCAACATCATAACAATTACACACTTGCTAGGAAAACTGACAGAGCTAAATACAGGAGCTTTAAAGAATATTCTGCTCACTAAAGTAAAGCAGCAAACACTTTTGGAAGAACAGACACTTACAGTGACAAAAGACACTGCAGAAGGATCTTGATATTGAACTAGCAATGTCTCTACTGGAAGCTGTATTTTTGGTCGACTTTTGATGCGCTTATTCAGATGAACCAGCAGCTCCATGACCTGACAGGAAGAAAAAAAACCAAAACAACTTGAAAGAACCACCATTAATGTTACTGCTTTGGGCTCCAATCATCAAGCTCAAGAAATATACTAAGTCAGACTTAGTATAAGCAAATCAGGCCTGATCTAACTGATTATTTAATCCGTAAGAAAACAGCAGCCATCATTTACAGTATTATCTTGAAACCACTCCGACATGTCTCAAGTCCCTGTTGAGACAAACATACAAGTCCCAAACCATGCCACAATCAATAACGCCCATCAACAGAAATATCAGAAAGAAAGGATTACTGAAGATGACCAGTTCTTTCCATGGTTTGCTTACTATGTGTCAAAAATGACTCTGGCTTGGAAATCTGCATCGTTGCTCTATATTGAGCTGCAGAATAATGCCAACTCACAAAACAGACAAAAAAAAAAAAAAGGAAAAATCTCCACTCATAATAAAGTTACCAAATAAGTGTATGAAAACTATTTGGAGCGGAACATTACAGAACTGAAATCCTTCAAACAAGAGGAGAAGCCAACAGGAGTGCTGTCAATGTCAGGCAGAAGTGATGTGCAGCCCTGCCTGGGCAGGCAGAGCCCCAGCAGCAATACCAATGGGAACAGGCAGCTGCTCGAGGGGGATGGCCCTGGGCTCTGATAGACAGCGAGCAATACTGGGGCCAGAGTGTGTTGAAACAAGAGAGGGGCACCATGGTATTCCCTCATGATGAAGACTATCAAGCAGCAAAGTTGGGGCCCAGAGGGTTTGTACAGTCTTTATCCTCAGAGGTTTTTCAAGATCCATCTCGATAAAACCATATCCTTCATCCTGAACTGAGCTTGTAATAGACTGTTTTAAACAGGAGTTTGGTCTGGAGACCTCCTAAGGTCCCCTGCAAGCTGAATAATCCCATAATTCTACAATCCCATTAGGTAGTTTCTTACCATCAGCAAAGTGTCATTTGTAAATCCCCTGAAGGAGGTATCATAACTGAATGGAGGAAAATGAAAAACTACAACCTCTACTCTGGAACAATTATCCATTCTGAGAAATCATGGTGAACATCGGCATCTTGCTTGCAAACTTTATCAGATTCTCAAAGAAGGTGGTGCAAAACAATGGAAATGGCGTTAGACGAAGTCAGTTCAGTTCCAGTAAAACCAGTCAGAGCCAGTCCTAGATTCAGGTTGACTTCAAGCCATTCAAGTCAAAAAGCCAGGGTGTCCTGCGTTTTTGATGGATCATTGCCTTGGTCGT
Source organism: Mohoua ochrocephala (assembly GCA_013398855.1). NCBI lineage: Eukaryota > Metazoa > Chordata > Aves > Passeriformes > Acanthizidae > Mohoua > Mohoua ochrocephala. The sequence goes on from VZTA01026212.1 coordinate 73,331, forward strand.
AGAATGCTGAAAAAGCAGCTAAACTACAGTCACTGAAGTTTGCAATGGAAACTGCAGAACCATATGTATGCCGAGCTGCATATGAGCAGCCTCTTAGACACCATCTTTAATCTGCTCCATGACTAGGTATCAAACAAAAAAAAGCCAAGCTATAATCCAGAGAAACTGCACAGCTGACAGCAAGCATGCAACTGATATCAGAGATAAACTGACACACTGAGTAACACTGACAGCTATCAAATTTTGCTGATGTAAATTTATTGCAACTATTACAAATTCAGAGTATTTTAGAGAGGAAAAAACCCTGTCTGCACAGATCTCTTTGAGAAAGGGTAGGAGATACTAAGACAGAACTTGAGAAACATGTTCAAATTACCAATGGTGGCTGGTAAAAAAAGACATGGCTGGATTTGAGTATGTGTTAGGGTTTAGCTCATATCCTGCTTCTCGAATCACTAATGTCAAACAAGTGCACTAAGGATCTCATCAGGAGTACTCTTCAGACCTGACTCAAGAAAACAGCTGCACTTTTGACTTCTTTTGTTTTTGCTGGCCCCACATGGGCTGCATTTAAAGTGACAATGGTATCCAGTCTGGCGCAAATGCTGCCATTGCAAAAATACTTCTTGAAGCTCATCTGAAGAAGCAGATTAGTTCTTTGTGTGACACCACTAGGATAACTGTTTTCATAGAAGACATCCTGGAGTAAAATTTAACTCATTTGTCAAACCGTGGCCTGAAAAGGGATTACTTCTTCAGCATAAATGGATTAAGAAGGTATAGGTATTACAAGCTTATACCCATAGTTAGACTACATCCTAGATCTGAAAATATATGAGGGCAATGAGTTCAAATTACTGAATGTTGCAGCAATAGAGACCTAATAGTCATAAAACTAAGGGCAGCAATAAAACCAACAAAGGAATACATTAAGACAACAGGAAGAAAAATGAAATTTATTTTCCCCTTTTCATTCTAGCAGTACGAGCTTGAGGACAAAGTCTGGGGAGTCAAAGTAAAATTAGAACATAGTCAATCCTTCTGGCGTACTTGTGAACAAAACTTTGCCTCTAAAGTTGGATGAAAGAAGTCCTTTAACAACTGTCATGCTCTACACTTAGCGGTATACTCACAACACACAAATGTTCTTGCTTGCTCATGCCTATACTAACAAAAGCTACACTGTTCAATTAAAATTATGTAAGTTTTTAAACCATGGCTAACTATATTGGTGCACTTTCTAATTGCTGTTGGTGGTGGGTTTATGGATTTTTAACCACAACAATCACTGCAGGAGAGAGACAAGACATGGGCTGTCAGTTTTGTAACTGCCTGTAGACAGTCACTGGGTTAATAAAGAGTTTGCCCTTCTCTTTCCATTCCATTTCATTTGTTAGCTTTATTAGACCAGCTTTCCAATCACCTGAGTGCTCATGTTAAAAAATACATTATTTCACTTTGCTTACATTGCCTTAACATGATTTAAGCTGGTGTTGAACAACAGGCACATTCTTAGTTATCCACCAGGCAAAATTAGCAATGGAAAGAGGTATTTGAAAAGGCAGCAGAATTCTTAGCATGTTTTCCCACTACATTAACAAAATATAAAAGCAAGAAGACTGACAAGCTGAGTTCCAATGTAAGTAATGGAAAAGGGCAACGTGCACATTGAAGAGATTTACTTGCAGGTTATGCACTACACAGTAAATGTTCACTGATATCTGTTAGAATAAAAAACTGACAGTGTTCCTCTCACCTCTGTCTCACTGATAAATTATTTTGCTATGTGAAAAATATCAAATTTAAAAAACTTTAACATATATAGAGTCTTCTTGCTACATTTTGAATTTATTACGAAAAGAGAATACTGAAAAAGTCAAATGACCTTCACTGACATGGCAAGGGCAGAATTCAGGGTAATCTACACGGCTGCAATGAATTTGACAAATATCAAGAAGGACATAGAAGTGCTATAATTGCTTATATTATTATCCTCTGGTGTGGATGAAAATCAATAGTTTAAACACCTGAAAGGAAGAAGAAATGCATTTTATCTCATTATTCACTCTAATGCAAAAACTACTAACAGTACTACTACTACTACTACAATACACCCTAAATATGCTGTGTGATTTCAAGAGGCCTCTTAAAATTTAATTTTCAAAAGACTAGTCCTCCCCCTTTCCTGAATCTTCCAACACTCCAAAATAACTGACAGCACATTCCAGCTTAGAGAAAAAAAACCATACAAAAATACCCTCAGAAATTTCACCAGCTGGTTCAATGCCTTTCTTCACAGCTTCAAGCACACATGGTAAGCAGGTATTCAGAAGAACGCTCCATCTGAGTTGGAGTATCTATCTGTCCTTTGGCACAGTGGAATGGCCTGACATCTATGGATCCACTTTCATGTAATCACTCTTAGGACCATGTTTTGGGCAGAACTTTGAGAAAAACCTATGTTACAGTTACTTGTAGGTTCTGAAATCTACTTATAAATACAGTGACAGTATTATCATTTCTCTATTTCTACAAGACAGAGGGATTTATGGAAAGTTTCTTTTCCACCACGAACCTCCAACTCTGCACTCTGCTCCAAAATGTTCCAGTCCGCTCCTATTACCAGACCTAAAACCTAACACAGGGAACTGAATTCCCCAGTTACACATTAAATCCCATCTCTAAAACTGCTTGGTCCTTGCTCCTGTGCCTGGTTACAGGCAAAAACCAAAGAGTTTTGGTCATTCAGGTACACATTAAGGTATTTGAATAAATTCTGTGATAAAGCTGTCTTCTGTACCAGGGAACTGAATTTTTTCAGGTAGGTATAACATTCCATCTTCAGAATTACTTGGTTATTGCTCTTATTCCAGTTATCAACCAAGCATATGACATCAATGAGTATGGCTTCACGCTACTTTGTGCATAGAGGCAAGCTTGCTTCACGTGTGCCCTAAGTCAGGTGGAAGCACAACAGCCCTGGAAGCCAAGGGCAACTGTCCCTATGGCAGCAAGCCTTGGTCCCAGGCTAACTCGGAGCTAGCTGGCCTCAAGTGGAAACAAATTGCAGCTTCCACACATCTGCAAAGCCTGTGCTGATACAAGCACTGACTGTTCTGTTTAAGCTCCAACAGGTGTAATGAACCGATTCTCTATTAGGGTCATGATAATTTTTCCTCAAAGAGTGATTTTTCTCCACAGAGAACATCCAAGCATAGCAAATCATGACACATCATTTCCTTCTCCCTGATCAGGACAATGTATCTTTATGGTAAATTGAACTCTTACCTTTTTGCGAACTCCTTCCTGTGTGCTGGACAGCTTGAGGAGAACAGGGGGTAGGAATTTGGAAATAATGTTCTGTAACTGCTCATCTGTTTCTGCATGGCCAAGACGCAAGAACACGCGCTCCAGCTGATCTGCAATTAATTAAAGAAAAAAAAAAAAAGAGAAACTGGTTGAAACTCAAAATCCCTGTAGGAAGAAAACATTTTCTGAACATCCCCCAATGGACTTCCAAGAAATGCTGCACGATGTTATCAGAGTACTCATATCTCAACAGCACTCATCACAGATTTTTAACTCTGAGAAAACTACTGACGGTAGAAACCAGCCTGATGGCTTCCAGTACCAGCCTTCACAAGTACATGAAGACTACTCCTAGCAAAGACAGAAGCAATTAAGGCTGCCTTTGCAGGTACAGTCCACACACCTGAAAGCACAAGAAACACGCTAGAGTGAAAAATCAGTTCTTTTGAAGCTTGAGACTATTGTTACAGGATAAATTTGACACTCACAGGTTCGGGTTACAGGAGTATTCACACGACATCTTGACACAGGCTAACCTGTCCATCACCTGTCCACTGGGGCACTTAGGTCTCCCAGAAAATCTGAAAAAATGTTGGCTGAACCAGTTACTTGTTTGTTATAATTAGCTGATCTGTTTTCAAAAAGACAGCACTATCATCGATAAGAGTAAGAGCACAAGCGTGAAACGTAGGACGTGCTGTTTCGATCCTATGATCACTCTACAAAGTGGCTGGAGTGTTTTCAATCACCTTCCTCTGGCCGGCTGATCTACTCCCCAAACTCAGAAAGGAACAAACAAAAAATCATTTCAAGAACACAAATGACACCAGAATCTTCTGTCAAGAGCTCAAGCACCAACGACCATTTGTTTTTACAAAAACAAGGTAGAAAGTCCTTATTTCCCGTGCCAGCATGCAGCTGCCCCAATGGTTACACCAGAAGCAAAGCAAAGCCTCCCCAGCAACGGCAGCATTCCCAACAGCTGGACTGAGACGAGTCCTTGTGCACAGGATCAGGAGCATCTGTTTTTCATCCCGCAGCAATGAAGGCCAGACCCACAGGCAGCAAGGAAGCAAGGACCCAATGCTTTTGAAGGGCTAAAGGTCTTAAGACATCCTACAAGGAGGAAATAATTTCTCCAAAGACTAATCTAAAGTGACCTATAGCAAGCTGAGATTAGAGGGAGACCAAGGAGAGGCCTCCTTCAGCAGAGAAGGATCACCAAGGTGGCTGTCAAGGACTACAGTGGGGGGGAAAAAAAAAAAAGAAACTTGCAC
>VZTA01026212.1:104998-129949 GCA_013398855.1 Mohoua ochrocephala
TCCCTCCGCGCTGATCCGCGCCGCCCGCCCTGGGAAGGAAGGGGGTGAGGGGTGCGTGTGCCCGGCGGGCTCCGAGCCCCGGCCCCACGGGAGCGATGGAGCGAGTGCCGTTCCCTGGTGGAAGGAGCCGTGATAAATAATACAGCAGCTCCTCGTTAGTTCTGCACCAGCAAGCAGATAATCGGGAGTAGTTCCTCGCAGCGGAGCCAGCCCGACTCCCCCCTGCTTCGGAGCGCTGGCAGGATCTGCAGGGGGAGGCGGTGCGGGGTGGTACCCGCTGGCACACTGGGGGAAGGCAGGCGATTTGCTACGCATGCATGAACCTCTCCTGCTTGCACATTTCCAGACAAAGGCATCATGATGAGGCGGTCCTGTCATCTGCCAGCTCCTCAGGTTTGGTGACCTGGCCGAGACAGCTCTTGGTTTCCAGCAGATGTGGGGGGGTCCATCGCCACGCACAAAATCCAGCATAGTCTATGAAGTGATGGAGGTCAAATTAGCTTATATCCTGCACTTTCCTTGTCTCCCTCCTTGCATTCGCCATTTTTCTCTGGCCAGTCACAAAAGACAAGCTTCCTCAGTCTGACGACAGTGCCAACACATTGAGCTGCAGGAACTTAGCTAATTGATTTAAAAATAATTCAAAATACTTGTTCCCACTACTCCTGGCCTGGGTTGGTGAAAATTTGAAGTGCGCATTGCAAGGTGAAACCATTATGGCTTTTGGATATCATCCTAATCAATTTGTTAATGTTACTACATTTTATTAGCAAAACTGAATCAGCAGATGCTTGATTCACTAAAAGTGACTGTGTTTATCACTGCAGTGAGGTGTGGGAATATGTGAAAAACAGCACGTTGCAGAGCAGAAATACAGACTCTTGTGGCAAGAGGGGTATTGTCAAACACGGAAATGGTTGCCCGCCAGTTATTGTCGGTGCCTGGATCTCTGTTTCTGCTCATTTGGAGACATATACCTCCTCCCCGCTGTTTTTCTGTAGATGGGTAGTGGCTATAAAATACATAGTTTGTAGTTTACAGGTGTTACTTTGTGGCAGTAACATATTCTGGAGCTGGACTTCTCAAGGCTGTGTATTTTTTATGAGTTTGCTTGTATTCCAGGGAGGCTTGTCCTTGATGGACCTCAGTCTCGTTTTTCTTGCAGCATTTTGCACAACAGTCTCTTTCCAGGTCTGCTGTTCTAGGAGCCTGTTCATGGCTTTGAAATGACACACGATTAAAAATAAATTGTGTCATCTGGGTTTCTCTACACACGGTATAAAAATAATGCGAAAATATTCAGCTGATGAAAAACCAGGTTTTGGTTCAGTTTTAGCAAGCACTGAAATAGGAGAAAACATTGTTTCAGCTACTTTGAATAGACAATGTGTTTCCAGACGGAAGCTGGTTATGAAAGGATTTTTAAAAATACATTCCATACTGCCAAGTTCCAATGGTGATTTTGTTTACCCTGCTGGCTAAAAAAGCAGACAGGAACAATATTTTCAGAAAGAGGAAACTAAGTAGGAAAGAAGTACCCATACACATCTTGCATGCAGGAGGCTGCTGAAGGGAGCGTGTTTGTCATGTGATGAAATACTGCAGAAACTTTCTGTGTGAACAGGAGAAAAGAAGAATGTTGTAGGGCATAGGTAGGACTAAGAGTAGGCAGTTCTGGTTTGTATCTTTCGAGGATACACCAGGATATATGTAGCTCAGAATGTGTTGGGGGGTTTGGCAGCAAAGTGCAAGGAGATGCTCTAGGAACTGCTAACTCTCCAAGGAAAAAGCTCCACATGGCCTTGGCCTGGCCAGTGCTGGCTAGTGGCACCTCTGCCTGATAGCCATGTGGTGCCCAGTTGGGTGCCACAAGGGGCAGGCACTGTGGTTGAGGCAAGGGTGCTGATGTTGCAGGGGGTCCAAGGGACTGGGCAGGGCAGGAGAGCTCTGCAGCCTCCAGAAAGGGCTTCTCCTCAGGTAAGGAAGGAGTGACGAAACCTGCTGACTTAGCAGGAATCCTTGCTGCAGGTGCTTCTCCCTGCACTCTGCTCAAAAGAACCTGGGAGGCCGAGGGAAAAAGCTTCTCATAACAATTCCCTGAAGTGCTGGCAACTGCTGGGTAAATTGAGGCAGTTATCAGGATGAGTGTCCTGGAGCAGAGCCTGGAGGAGAGTTGGAAGACAGCGAACAGGAGAGCAGCAAAATAGCAAACTTAAGTGTGTGCTAGGCCAGATTCCTCATGCATTTCCAGATGCTGTTAGATGGAATGGCCCAGAACCAAAATTCCACTGGGGTTCTGAGGTGGTTCCTTCAGACAGGAGGCTGGGAAATGTGGATGGTCCTTCTGGTTATTGTTTTGGCAAAACTGCAGAGCTGTGTAGGAAGAGAAAAATCAGTATTTCAGGAGTCCTGTAACAAAGGCAGAGGTGAGGTCAGAGGGGAACCAATAGTTCCATCAATATGTTTAGTATTTCCTTTTATCAAATATGTATCAGACAGCATGGGTTTTAACAGTTCACTGGAGCTGTTCCTAATGTGTGTCTGGGAAGCTGGGAATTCCTCTACATTTTCCTTCAAAAATGTAGGCAGATGACTGACTTGCCATCCACAAGGAGAGCAGGGGAGTTCAGTGCTGAAGACATTTTACCTTTGGGATCCTGGGCTTGTTCTGCAGCTCTGGACTCTCCTTTTGTGGGGCCAGAGTGTGGATTAGAAGTACCCACTTCACTGCTGGGGGAAGATGACAATTTGGACTTCAAAAACTTTTCATCCTCATCTTTTTGCCTTCATTCCTTGTTATACTCTGTGTTGTTTAGAAGTTTGGAATGAAAATCCTTTAAATAAATTATCAGAGGATGTAAGAGTTCAAATATAAACCCGAAAACACTACAGTAGACTGGAAAATGGTCACGGCTCTGAGCATTTTAATGAGGAGAAACTGCATCACACTTGCACCTCGGTCCTCTACACTCTTCTGGCTTATCACTGGTATAGTATTTCATGGGTGCTTCATCAGAGCTTTGTAAATTGTGCTTCTGTGCTGATTCACTTGGTGTTTTAGAATCCAAGAGGTGATTTGGCTGCACTCCAGCTCTGTTTGATAATACCTCTTCAAGAGGAAATGCTTAATAGATGCTTGTGAATGAATTAGTTTCCTCTCTGGATTTGTTTTTCCTTTTCAGGTCTCTCAGGCAGCTGCAGAACTCCAGCAGTACTGTATGCAAAATGCCTGCAAAGATGCCTTGCTTGTTGGGGTTCCTGCAGGGAGCAATCCCTTCCGAGAACCCCGATCCTGTGCTCTGCTCTGAAATCAGGTAATAAAGTCACAGATGCCATGACAACCACTCTGATTCGAAACTCAAGCCCTTGGAGGGACAAAGGGTGATAGTTGTTTAAGTGTTGAGTTCTTGCTTGAGTGTTCATCATTTCCCTGCTGGCTCTGCAAACGGTGCTCTGGGTTTTTTAGGTGTGGCAGTTGAAGCATGTCTCTTTTCTACAGCTCTTTCTAGAGGTGTTTTGTTTATGAGCTGTTTTTTTGTTCAGAGGGTTGCATTTTTGTGTTTGATCAGCAATAAGGTCATTAGCAGCATCCAAACTAATTGAAATTGTCTAAGACACACAGCTGTGTTTGGCACAGCTGGACAGTAGACAGTCACATACCCAGCTTGGAGAAGTAAGACCAAGCTGTGGCAGTTTTATTTGTTCTGATAACTAGCTCACAGCTTAAGCAAGAATCACGTTAAAATACATTTTCATCTTCAATATCATATTGCAGTTCATTTCACTGTGTCCGTCCTTAGGCTCTTCCTGTTCTTACTGTTGGTACAGCACCAAAACCAGGGGAAGCAGAGAGGAGCTGAGGCAATCTGCAGTCACATCCTTCGTGACCTTTTTCAGCACAGGTCTAAAGGATGAGCTACTCCCTGAACTCTGCCTTAGCGCTCTGTGTTGCCTGTACCCATGTAACACCTGCAGAGTAGGTGGGTGGGTGACTGTCCAACATCTACAAATCGCTGGGATCCAGTTCCGTGATTCCCAGTCTGGCTTCTCCCATTTGTCACAAAGGTTATCAGTGATCACAGCAGGAGAAAGAAAGGCCATGCATGCTAGTAGTCTTGGGTGGAACCGCACCATAGCTTGAAAAATCTACTTCTTTTGCTTGACAAACAAACATGGAAGTAGGATATTCAGAAGGGGTTACTCCTCCTTAAAAGAAAAAATAAAAATAGTTCCTGCCAAAGAGCCAAAATATCTGCAGAGAGAGGAAGAAACACTGAAGTCTGTTCTTTTGGTGAGAGTGCTATTAAAAAAAAAAAAAAGGACTGTTTTCTCTAAAGGCAGAATTTAAGCTAGAACATAAAGTACTTGTAAAATCTTCCCCTTGCTGCCGCCAACTGTTCCTGAGCTTGCACTTGAGCTTTTGCCTCATCAATAGCATGGCTTTGATTGTTGCTACATAGGTTTAACAAAACAGGATTGAACCTGTTTTGAACCTGAAAGAAAGGGAACAACTGAACATGAGATGCTCTTCCGGAAAAACTTGTTGAGGATGAAGCAAAAGGAGATTTTCTTAATTTGGGTGCTACCTGTAATTCTTCATGCAAATAAGATAAAATTTTTAATGACCATTGCATATGTCCTTCTGTTATTTAAGCAGCCATTGTACTACTACTTCTGTGTGTGTGTATGTCTACCTATTCTGAGGTGATCACATCATACAGATACATTACAAAATATTTTCTCAGAAGAGCTTGATGATTAATTTATGATACTTTTAGAAATGCATAGCTCAGCCCAGGATGTAATTTGGTGGTTTTTGGTGATAGATCAAATATTTAGTTTATTATTCTTGTGTTACCTTAGGATCATAAGAAAATCAGAGCAAAGTAAAAAAAAACAGTTAAAAATTTTATGATATTACGAGGATACCAACATCCAGCAAAGGAAAGTCATTTTTTGGTTTTTCTCAGTGCAAAGGAGCTTTTCTGTTGTAATTTGTAAGAGAAATGTATCAGCTTAAGAAGATGGCATTTAATAAACTTTTTTTTTTCCTCTTATAGGGAAGGTCATTGGAGAATTGCCTTCAAGCATGACATGAATAACAACTGCCTTTCCTTCACAAGAAAAGTCTCTGTCTTTTATGTGGCTAAAACAGCGTCCTAGATATTTGTCTGTGTGTTCTTGTGAATCCATATTCCACTATCTTTTAGTAATGTTCTTGAAGTTTTTTAATGTAAATCTTTCTCTTTTCATAATCATCACCACTTTTACTACACTATGCTAACTATACAAATATTACTTGAGAAGTTTACATTTTAGAAATGAAAAACATGTGAATTTTTAACCAAATTACCTACTCTGATCTTGATAAACCGTAGCACCGGAATAATAGCAAAAACTATTCATGGGGATTTCATTTTCCAAAATAAAACAACCCAAAAGTGAATAATTAAAGTATAAAGCTAAATGCTGTTAGTGCTGGAGTAACGTCCTCAGGGGACATTTTGCTTCCATTAGCAAGGCCTGGAACCAACGTTAGTTTTTTTTTCAAGTGCATCTCAGAGCATAAGTGACGCGTTTTAGTACCTGCTGAACACAATATGTAGCAGAGGCTTGATTCCTAAAGCATGTTTCTTGCAATACTTCTACTCTGTAAGCCTTCCTCGACTTTGTATTTTTAACAGTACTGCTGTGGTGGAATTTTCTGGACGTATTTAAAATGTTACCAAACAGACACTAAAAATCTGTGAACACCCAAAGATAATTGCATGCATCGTTGTCACAGTTTGCAGTACACAGAATTTACTAAAATGTGTTTGATCATTTGCCTTCACTTTTTTGATAGAGCACTTTTACGAGAACAACTTTTTTTATAGGTTTTTAATTTTGTCTACTTTCTATTGTTTGTATTAATCTTTTAGAAGTTTGGAAATAAAATTCCTATCCCTCTTGGCTTTGAACTCATTGTGTAATTGTAGCAAAGGGCAGCTACTGTAAGGAGGAGGATACTTGGATTTTGCAGTGGAAGGGGAGGCCTCAAGCTCTTTGCTTTTTTTGGGAAGAGAAGGTTGCTGTTGGATTTTTAGAAACTGTCTTATTAGTAGAAAAATCCCATTCATATCTATTGACTATATTTGTAAATACTTATAATGTTATCAGGCTCACTTGCACATTTTGAAGCTGTAGGGAAGAACTCTGCAGTCCGAGTACTTCATGCTCATGAATGTTAACTGAAATGGGACAACAGTGTCCTCCAGGCAGTTCAGTCTTGGTCAAAAGATTTTCATGCTTGCTGTCCTGCAGAAAGACACCAACATGAGAGCTGTAATACTGCCAGTATGTATTGTGCCTTTAAATGCAGAAGAAAATGTCCTTCCTTCAGAGCTTTTCTTCACTCTGACTTCCTTTCACTGTAGGCTGTTTAAATATTCTGTTTACACAGGCTGTTTACATATTTCTGTTAGCACTGGACACAGGTACAGAAGTCTAGAGAAAACCGAATTACTCTTGCATAGAGGCCATCAGAGGCTTGGTTTGAGGCCAAAATGTCAAAGATACTGATGAGTGTATGCATCAAAAGCCTTTGGACAGCCAGCATATGGCTGCTGCCTACTTCCTCTCAGGCAAGCCCTTCCTATTTCTTTTACCTCCTGCGATAAAACCTCCCCTCGTCCCCACATCTGCTTCTCTCCCCAGAACTCCTGTTGCGTGCTCTTTCCGGCTCAGCAAGGTCAGTTGGAGCTTGGGTTTTGAAGCAGCTGCTGAGCTGGCATAAGGAGTGGCCAAATCACAGAGTGCAGCGGAGAGACACTGCTGCTAGACAGCCAGTCAACCACTGCTGTCTCTTGGCAGCCCTGCTCAGCTCCATCTGCTCTCTTGCAGCTGGAGCACCAGGTCACCACAGCTGAAGTAGCACTGTGAGCATACCACAGGTCCTGGCTGCATCAGTGTCTTGCACCAGCAAGGGCTGGAAAGACGTGTGCAGCAGTTATGAGATGGACTGGGAACACTCCATCCAGATGTCCCTCTGAGCATGGTGTTTATTCCTCAGACGTGGATTCCAGCCTCTTCAGAGGAGTGTGGTTGCTGCACCTCTGCTCTCAGGGCAGTGGCCATCTGACCTGCTGGGTAGAAGCAGGGAGAGGAGTGACAGCAATGCCACCTCTGCCCTCCCAGGGCACGTTCTGTGAGAGAGGTTGAGTGTCAGAACAAGCTCCAAAACAGGAGTGGTTGGCATTAAGGCTCTTTGGTTCCTGTTGGGAATCAGTTTGGTGAAATGTGCTGCTGCTGGTTATTTTGTGTTGGCTGGGTGAAGTGGCTGCATCGTAGCAGCTTGGCTTTCCTTGGCATAACCAAAGAACCTGACAAATGAGCGTGGGCAGCTGTAGAACACGTTGTCTCTTACCTACCCAGGCTACAGGGCAGTGTCTTTTCTACAGCTGCAGGTGTACCTGGGTTTGCACACCTTTGCTGAACTGAACCCCGTGATGGCCTAGACCGGGGCAAGCATCACATTTTGCTGCCTCTGCTCCAACAGGTGTGATCTGCAGTGAGGTGGACAGCTGCGGTCAGCATCTTAGCTTCCCTTACCAAAGACTATCCAAGAGGGCTCTCTGCTGCGCAGAGGCATCTGATGGCAGCAGGTCCTACAGGATGCCCATGATAAAGAAGATCGAGTCAGTGCACACATTTGTATGCTCAAGTGCCTCACACGAGCCACAAGACCCCCTTTTCTCACTGTCATCTCTCCCAGTTGATCAGCAAGGCTATTCTCCATCTACAGGTCTCGTCTCTAAAAGGCTTAGAAACTTGTTCCAGGAATGGAGTGTCCCTACCTGCTGATGTAAGACTGGAGATTAGATTTTGTACTGCATCTTTTTGATTAAGAATTAGTTGCTTCCTAATTCACAGTTACAGGTCATTTGGCAGGGCAGCAGGGGGAGTGGGGAAGTGCATCAGTGTAGTTCAGTAGTAATTTTACTCCACATTAAACAGACAAAAGGAGGGGGAAGAATGTCCTATTTTATAAATTTGTCAATGTGTCCATATCCGTGAGAGATTGGGATTGGTCATAAACAATTACAGTAAAAATCAAGTGGTCATTGCAAGCCCTTTTCCTTATTTTCCACTACATTGCCAGTAATTTAACTGTACACCGACTTTTTTTTTAGCTAATGGAAACTTAACACCGACAGCACTTGAATATTTTTATTTAATGTAGACAACATGCCTGTGTTTTCAAAGTTATCTACAGATTATCTATGCTACTCTTTCACAACTGTTCATATGAAAGTTCTCGTCAGCCTTTGCCTGTGGAAGAGGAGGACATAAATACACAGCTTGGCACTGGCAGCTATAATTTTCTCAAACTGTGGTCATCTATGACTGAGACTTTGTACAGCTGTACTTTAAAAAAAACAGATTCCTGGTTCTGGATATTTGGGAGGTAGTTCTGAACAACATAACCCCATGATGCAAAAGAAAGAAAATGGTTAGGTCAGGTGACCACAAAAATGGGCAATAGATAGTAAGCAAATTGCAATTTTTATTTCAGTCTCTTATTCTAGGAAACAGTGGCTTGTTTGCAATTTTACTAGAAATCTTTTTATGTTATCACTTGTGAAAGGTGCTTCCTAAAATCTTGCAAACAATCGCTGTACAAATAATTCGGGGACATTACTGTGAACTAAAACTGCAGTTAGTGCTGTCATCACAGCTTTTAAGAATTGAGTTAAAAACCAGCACTCTGTTGTCTCTGAGAGACCAAATCTTTCTCCCCTAAGTGCTGATTTCATTTACCCAAATAGTGAATATATGCTTAATGAAGGCTTAATGTCAAATAAGTATTTAAGTGAAAGCATAAACCTTAAAACTTGGTGGTTTTTCTTCTATTACTTTCCCCTCCCCGCCCCTTTCCTTTCTGTTACTGCATCAGACTTAAAAAGATTTGTGAGATTGAAACCTGAATCATCTCAGCTGAAGGCCACTGAACAGAGACATTCTGGAGCTGGCTGGCATGCCTGTCCAAACCATTTATGCATTCCTGCAGCAGCACGGAGTTACTGTCTACCATTGCTCCCACACATATTTCCAGTTTTGTTGCCAAATCTTTTGATGGACAGTGAGGGTTTGGGTACTATTCTATCCTGTTCTTTAGATTACAATTGGGATAGCTTTTTCTTCTTAAATTCAAACTTTCACCCCTTCCAGTTGTACCCTATAATATCTGGATCTGCCTCCCAGATGACTCCCATCCCCCTACTTGCCAATGCACTGCAGAAGGCTGAAAAACGTGGATGCCAACGAATGGCCTCCACCAGGTTATGCAAAGAGTGAGGGTCACAGCTTAGTTCCCTGAATCAAATCTATGGGAACGCTAAATTTCAACACAATCTTTGCATGCTCTCCATAAAACAAAAAGCTTTTTCCTAGATTGGTTATGATTAAAAGGAGCTCAGGAACCTATCACATGGTTCCTAATTAGAGGAGCTGTCAGAAGAAGAGAAGTGGAACGGAGCCCAAGGGACAGCTACAAAGGATCACAGCTATAACTGCAAGTAATCTCTAAGACTTTGAGAAGCCTTGAGAAGGCTTGAGATTCTGGCAGATCTAGCCCATCTTTACATTGGAAAAGCAGCACGCTCAGGCAGCAAACACAGGTGCCTTGAAAACTCAGTGAGCCTCAGCATCTGTTTTTTTCCATTTTTTTTTACTATAAAGAGTGATAAAGTACCTCTATACCACCCATGACAACAAACAGAGAAGCAATAATTATCCAGCTTCAAGAAACTAGTTTATTTAGTAACATTTTGAAAACATACAGAAGAACCCTGAGCTAGTAAGAATTTCCAAATCCTAATTTCTTTCTAAAAACTACAACAACAATAATTTATTTATTCCCCTTTAAAGAGTTCAATAATTAAAAAAAAAAAAAGTATGTAATATGCAAATCCCCATTCCATTCAAAAGAATTTAAGACGTGTTTGTCCATCTCTTCTTCCAGGGACTTTTTCATAGGTCAATCTCCTTTTTTTGAACTCCTGTACTTCTGGAAATCTTGAATCTGAAAAAGAAGTGGAAAAAAGAAAAACCATGATAAACTATAAATACAACCTGTATGCAGACTTAACTGTGTGTTTCTCAGAAGCACTAACAGACTTTAGCTTTGACTGGTGTGTTCCCTAAGAAAAGTATCAACTATCATAAAATAAAATGTGTACAGATTGATATTTGCTACTTCTTACTGCTACTGACCCGTTTTATGCATCTTGTCCAATAAGAGGAATATACAGAGACCTTATACAAAAATAAATAAGTCAACCTACATTATACTAAACCACAATGTTTCAATAGAAAATATTTAATGTTTAAAAGTTGTTTAAAAAAGCTACTTACATTCATACTTACATAAGATTCAAGTGCTTTTACAATAAAGTATTTGAGAAGTTGCTTATTCAAAACAAGTTACTGTAAGGAAATTACATTTAGTCTTTACAAAAAGTATTGTCAGAAAACTCTAACGCTGATCTAAGGATTTGATCTGTTCCAGTGGAAATACTGGCTTGGCATGGTGTCATGAATTATCTGTGGTTTAATGAGAGCTTGATCTGAAGCCTGAAGAAATCCCTGGGGTTTTTTCCCCAATGTGTCTTTTTAACTTGACTCGCTACATATTTCTTAAATTATTGCTCTCAGAGGCTTTCACTGTATTAAGGTGAAGTTGGGGTTCTGTTGGTTGGTTGGTTGGTTGGTTGGTTTTTAAATTTTTTTGGGGGGGGAGAGAGTTGCATGAGCATGCAAAACTATTTAGTGTACTTATTTTTCCCCTGGTTAGTGAGTTATAAAGTAGTATAAGCCTGTTCTTCCAAAATCTAAACCAAAAATCACTTTTCCTTGTTTTGATTTGATTCACATTCAAGCATGCTTTTGTCCTACTGGGCAAGAATATTACAGAAAGCTTATCAGTTGGAGATCACAGTGTTTTCAGAACACTGTAAAATGTGGTACCAGGAGAATCTGCCCTGATCTCTACTGAAATATATTGTATGTAGAATTTTATGCTATCAGTGCTAGTTACAGGTTATTTAAATATTTGTTACCTACTCAGCAATACTGCAGGTCTCAATTTTCATTCCAGAGAAGCAAAAAGTCTGTTCAGAGTTTCTGTATGAACATTTAAATTTATGTAGGCTGAACATGAACAAAAGTTCGCCATATCCAATCAACTTTTTTTCTCTTTACCTCTATAACTACCCTAAGAAGTCCATGAAAGAGTGATTTAAATTAGTTACTTAGGTTGTCATGAATGAGTCTGATCTAATCTAATCTGAAGCTGCGCTGACCTCGTACCACCAAGAAATTTAATGACGGGCAGCAGCAGACAAATCATACATTAAGTAATCTGTACTAGGCATTAGGCACTTTTAAAAAACAAACTTAAACTTGGATTTTTAAAAAAAATGTGGCATCTCACCTACAGGGAAATGGAAGAATTTTAAAAAATACTGCAATAAATGATACAGCAATACATAGTCTGACAGGGACTTTCTTGGTTGCAAGACTCCATGGATACATGTTACGGCTTATTAAAAAAAGTTTCAAGCTAACTGTATGTGATGGCGTAAACCAGGGATAAGAAAACTACAAAAAAGGAGAATTCTAATATTTTGTATAAGGACTGAACACACTTTCAGGGTAAACAAAGTTTTGAAGTACACATTATACCATCTCTGAAAATATAAGCTTTGGAATGATTTCAAGTGGGAGTTTAGCCCTGAAGATACTAGCTAAAAAAATATTCCAGGAATAAGAAAATATATGAAAGAAGCTTAGAAAATTTTTAGAGTGACATTTTTACTCCCTTAGTACCCACAGTAAAACACAGCCATTAGTAGAATCTGAATTTCACTCTCAGGATTTGCTGAATCTCCTTTTTGTCCTATAGAGAAAATACAGTCTTTTATTTGCCCATGTCCAAATCTATGTTTACAAAATAGTCTTTCCCACAACTTTTAAATGCATTCTGGCATGTTCATTATCTGTATTTTAGGCTCTGTCAAAGAGAAAAGAAGCTGAATCTTACACTGTTGAAGAACTACATTTTTCAATATTTACCAGGGAAAAATAATGGCAGCAACACAATTTTAGTTCATTTGGTTTGGCGCTTTTAAAAAAAAATATTCTTTATGCTCAAAACAAAACCTGTTAGGAACCCTTTATCGCAGAAGAAATACATATGCAAGTAAGTTTAAGCAAAGAGAGCGTGCAATTGTTGGGTTGAATTTGATTTAACAACTATTTATATAAAATACAAAATACAGTCTTACAGGTACTCCTTGCAACTTTGCAGTTGAGTAACAAAAAGAATTTCAGCAAAATCTGCTTACTTTGGACCTACCTGTTTTAATTTTTTCTTTTGTCCATAAGAACGGAGGCCTTTGTTTTCTCTTTCCTTTAGATGCTCCACCTATTTGGTTAAAATTCAGATTTTGAAGCTCATCCGTATCATCAAAGAAATCAGAGAGAAAACCATCATGAGCAAATGAATTACTTGGACCTGTGGATGAAGAGTCATTCCACAGGGGCTGGTCAATCTGAATTTCTGGGCTTTTAAATGTCACGTCTCTAAACTCTTCTAGAAAACTCTTAGAGCTCTCCTGAGGTGCACAGTCACTGAAAGTTGCAAAGAAATCCTCTTTTTCAGAGTCTTTGGAAGAATGATCAGAGCT
Organism: Mohoua ochrocephala; assembly: GCA_013398855.1. Classification (NCBI taxonomy): domain Eukaryota; kingdom Metazoa; phylum Chordata; class Aves; order Passeriformes; family Acanthizidae; genus Mohoua; species Mohoua ochrocephala. The sequence goes on from VZTA01026212.1 coordinate 117,727, forward strand.
ATCATGCATCCTGAAAGGCTGTCTTTGAACAGGGAGAGAATTTTTAGCATCTGGATGAGCAAAATCTTCATAGTCCTTTGATACAGCAAAGAAATCTGGCTTCCTCCTTGTAATTACATCTGATGAGCATGCTTTCTTTTGCATACAGCTTGGAAGATCAGACTTTAAAAAACCCTTATGATGATTCAGTGGAGGAATTAGGGCTTCAGAATTCATGTGAGATGTTCCTGGTAGAGAAAAATTTGAACCATTTTGTTTGGAGAATGAAAGATTAGCTTACTTTTCACATTTTACAGAAAACCAAGATGTCATTGAGCATTTTGATTGCAGTCTGTCTCATCAGAACTGACCTTACCATGATTAGAAGATAAATTTTCCAATACATTCAGATTTGTCACTTAGTTTCAAAGGAGACACATTTTCCTAGTAATTCAAGATATTACCTGTGCTGTTCTGTGCCTTATCAAGCAGCTCTAAAATCTGACAATTTTGTTTATTATCAAGATACAGTGTGTTGAAGTTATTCTGGTTTTCTAGGTGTGATGCATCTTTCACTGTTTTTTCTAGAGGAGCAGCAGCATTTAGGCTGTATGAAGATACCATGTCACTGAAATGCTGAAGCAATAAAGAAAATATTTGTCAGGAATGTTTATGGTACACGTCTACGCTGTCAAGTACGAAAAGTTAAATCAGTTGTTAAGACTCTAAGATGTATAAATTTTTGTTTACTGTAACAAAAAAAAGACTTACCAAAGCAGGAGAGGCATGTACAGTAGACAATGTACCACCTGTCTTAAATCTATGAACAGAGTAAGTAATAGTCTCTGTCTTGAAACACAGGAAAAGCAATATCTTAATAAGCTCATTCTCTTTCATTACTCCAAGACTGTCGGAAGCAGTGCCTGCAATGAACTGGCACCTATCATGCATCACAGAGGAATTCAACTGAGCTTTTTCTGTCAATAAAGACGGCTTCACACATACACAGTTATAACAATGGTATGCACAAGTTCACATTCAGTGCCCAAATACCTGTTCACTTGCTCCTTCACCTTAATGGGATGCTTCACCCACTTTCTTGAATGATAAAATATGTGCATTTTTGATTGAATTAGATGACTATATTCAGTCTGTAATTTTCCCAGATTTGACCCAACTGGAACAGTAGGAGCACACAATTCTTCATCTCTAGGGCTGTGTCAAATGCTTAGTACTATGAATTTGTAAGTGGTGGGTTGAAGGACGGAAGGAAGGCCTGGAAATACTTAATTGGAAAACATCCTTTACATTAGAAAAACACAAAAGCTTGCATGCTACTACAATACTCAATATGGTGAAGCTTGAGGAGGAAGTCGATCTAATGAGTATTCTTCCAATTAAGGAAATGCTCTCATTATCTTTCCAGAAACATAATGGTGACTTGATAAAATCTGCTGAGAATCAGCAGACTCAACATTTTGGATATGAATGATATGCTAAAGCCTGTAATTAATTTTTAAATTATACCAGCAAATGCTCATGTAGAATCAGATCAAAAAACCCAGCAAAACAACCACATATTACAACACAGCAAAAAGACTGACCTAATACATACAATAATTTTGGCCAACCTTTAAAACTTTTTTTGGAACCTCTGGCAGAAGTTCCTGGAGTTGATCAAAGCTTGTAAGAAATAACCTGTTCAGTGAAGATCCCTTCTTTAACATAAACTGAGCAACCAAAGGATTGATACATGGAAAAGTAAGCAGGTATTTCTCTGCCTGGAAATGGAAATTATTTTGTTAGATTGATAGCTGACAAACTTTTTTTCTTTTTTTTCCTGTTACTACAAAGTCACATCTTATTGAATAAGTCATAGAGTATATAATAGAAAGAGAGCTTTCAAACAGCGCACTTTTATAGTCCAATAAAAACTCCTTTTTTTTTTACAACAGATGTAACAGAGTATCATTTCTGAAAAAGAGTAAGTTCTGCATAACAGTTTGACAAAAAGCAAGTCTAAAGATATTTATTTTCTAAAGGTTAAAAACCAGTTAATCATGCAAACTGGATTTTAAAATGCATGACCAGACTTACTACTAATGTCCCATTTTAAAGTGAATTACTTAGATCAGTAGAAACTGACAAAACTGGTTCTGTTTTACAAAAGTTGTATTTGTTAACAGCAAACAGGTGGCAAAAGCAGAAGTTGCCAGGGGGAGGATGAGTGTCACAAACAGGGCAGCAAGTTGAGAGTAGCTTGTTATCAATGTCAGCTTCCTGTTCCTGACTTTCATAAAACACTGCCAGTATCAAATATCTTTAACAGAGACACAATACAATGACTCCTCTCCATTTCTTACCAGTATCCTTAATCTCTAAACTGGAAAACCTATAATCCAATACCCCGCTCTTGAAAGGCCATGTCAATACCTGCTTTATAATGCTTCTGAATTTTGCAAAAGCCAAAAACAATCTCAGCTTTACAAGAGTTCACAGTTTTCACATAAAATGAACAAATCCATATGTTGCATTTGAAAACCTTACTATTAAGTCAAAGGATATCATCTATTTGATGGTGATTGATGGGCCTGGTCCAGCATTTACTGGAATGAGTTAAACAAGTAACTGCATGAGTTAAACAAGTTTCTACCATCTGGTACTAAAGCAAGTCGGCAAGCAATGCCACTGACTTCAGTAATGGATTAGCACTGCTGAATTTGGCCTCCTGCCCAAATGAACCACTGTGTGTATCTTCTACAATTCGGGTAGTATTTTAAAACCTAGTGCCTAGAACTGTAGAACTGTACAAACTGGCAGGCAGATGTGGAGGATAAACTTCCCTACAGGTTAATTGTGAAAGCACAGGGAAAGTCCGAGTTGCATCTAATTGTGCTGACAAGGATGATGGAAATAATATATGTGTGTGTATATATATACACACACACATATATGTATACATATATACGTATGTGTGTACATATATGTGTGTGTATGTGTATATAAATCTCTGCATATACACTAGAAATATGCTTGTATAGATATCTGCATATATATATGTGCAGATATATATAAAAATAATGCTGATTTTAATAATATATTTTATGAGAACAACAACAAAAAAGCCTAAAACTTAATGAAGCTTAGAAACAGGAAGAAAACTGTAAATTCATGGGAAGAGAAGCAAACCTCAGATGGCAAGACAGAAAGCCAGGATTTGTCCAGCCACTCATGAGGACTGATATTAGATGCTATCAAAATGTTGTCAGCAATCTGACGAATTACCAGTGCTGTCTCTTCAATCCCCGGCGTAAGAACTACCTGAAAGTGGTACATAATATTCTTGGTTAAAACTTACTCTTATGAGTGCCTTAATTTGCTACAGAGGTTGAGGTGAAAACTAAAGGTCACCCTGAACACAAGAGTTGGTACTGCTGAAGTAATTAAACCTGATCCATGCTTATCATGCAGAGAAACTCCAACCTCTGACCACTAGCCTGGCTGCAAATTACACTCCTTATTTATGCAAATCCCGTGTAGGTGAAATTAATTGATTTATTCTATAGGTCTTTTTTATGTGATCAAATTTCTGGGTATGAGTTCCTAATAAAACAGGCAATTGTGAGATGCCTATTACAGTTTAAGGAGATGTGTAACACTTTGAAGCTATTATTTCCACACAAACTACACTGCTGAGGACATGAAATGAAAAACACTTTGTCCTCTCTGTAACTTTCATTTAATCAGGTAAATTGTATACAAATTTTAATATGCAAATAATAATGACTTTCATAAAGATCTGCACTCAATATTGGCAGCAAATAAGTAAAAAGAAGTGACTATTATCTAAAAAGACATTACTTCATTCAAAAATATAAATTACCAACAATTTGGTAAGCTGAATGAAACTTCTGCTCCAATTTTAAAGCTGATTATTCTAGATTCTAGATTTCCTGATTTTTAAAGAAAAAAGTTAATTTATCTTGTCACATTAAAAAAGCAAACCAGCTGACAGCAACTTATTTCTTTTTTTGTTCTGTCACAGCAACACAATTTTGATCCGAAATTTCAAATTAAGACATAAGCAGGATTAATATATATTCTAATAATTTATTAAATGATCTCATTTTTTGACCCCTAGTCATAAAAAGACTTCAACTGCTATCTGATCCAACTTGTATTGCAGTCAACACAGTCTTTTCACTGACTTTAGCAGCACTGAATTAAGATCCTCTTTTTTTTAGTAATTTTGAGCTATTTTATGTTTTTAATGTAGAAGGCATACTTGACTGAGCTCTTCAGAAACATCGTATCATAAAGATTAATACAGAAAAAAATTACCTTCACTTCAAAGTCTTCTGACTTCTGTGTAAGTTCAATTAGAGTGGCATAAATTAAGACAAGGTTAAGCAGAGTATTTCCCTTGAGACTGTACCTGTAAAACAGTTTCACTGGATCATTAATATTTAATAAGCACATGTAATTATCTCAAACCATTTGTTCCATGTCTTCATAAATATCTGTTTCATTTCCTGGAATTCCAAATACTGGTACAGTTTGAGCATTAATATCTGTGGAAAGAGAACTAGGATACATTAAGGGACTGACTGCTGAAGGGTGGACTGTAAGGAAAGAAAACAGAGTCAGTCCACAGCAAAGCAAGTCTGGTCTGAAGCAAAAGGTCTGGATCAAAGTCAGTCACTGGAGACACAGGAGAAAAAACAGAGAGGAAATTAAACAACCACTTGCTTATAGAAAAAAATCTCAAAAGAGATAATAAATTAATGTTTATGAACTACGTCAACAAAAGGTGTGCTTCCGCAGCAAAAGGAGAAATACTGATGCACTTTAAAAATGTTTCCCTGTTGCAAATTATATGCAGTGGTAGTAACACAGTAATTCATAACCATGCATTTGTAGGGGTGAATTTACTTCAAACAGATGTAAGAATAATTTCAGTATTTCACATCCTTAGATCTGTGAAATTTCTGGACCTGTTCATTTGAAATACACCTCACGTTAGTATTGCCTGCCTCAAGCTCTGTTATTTTATAACAACTATTTCTTTATCTCCTGTGTAAGACTAAAAATAGCTTTACAAATAAAAAACAACTTTTCTAACATTTTGGTGGTCTCCAGTGATCACTGCCACTTTACAATTTCACTGAGTTTTTCAATAGGAGCACGACAACATTGTAGCTAAGTGAAAAACTCAAAGCACACTAGAAATATGAGATTACAATATTTGTATTTTTAAGATAAATGTATTCCTACAGAGAAGTTCAAAGAGAAACAAGTATCAACTTGTTCTAATAAGCAGCTTTCTTTAGGGACAAGTTTGTTTTAAAATACTAGGATAACAAAAGAATTTCGTAACTTACTCTAAACTCAGTCTTTCTCTGGAATAGAAAATAATCCAACAGCACGTATATTGGAATGATNAATGCCATCAGCCTCGATATTACAGTGTCACAGGAGTCCTCATAATTTAGTTCTTCTATACTCTACCATGGAATTTAAATGAAGAGTGAAAACTAAATAAATATATTACCATGGCTGCCCCAAGCTTTTAATGACTATCGGTATAATATGCAGAAACTAGATCAAACCTAAACACAGCTAAATAATGTAAGCATTAAGGACACATATGGGAATTGAGAGGACTAGCATGTATTCCCAACTTTTATTTTCTTTGAACTTCAAAAGGTTGATTTACTGCTTCATGCCTTTTCTTCCTTCCTCTAAAAAGAAACAGTGTCAATACCCTTTTAGGCTATTCTTAAGATTTTTTGTGAACTTTAATAATGCAAAATACTGTTATAAACTTCTGAAGTACTTACTTAGCCTATACAAATCCTATTATACCTACACTAACTATATAAAATACAACATCACTAATACCAGTAGCCTGTAGGAATGTCTGCGTTGTATTTGTAATACTAATTGGTTATTTTATTATTTATCTATCTTTCAGAAGCAGTTCTTCTGCCTGCAATCTGTCTTGCTGCGTACCAGAATTTAAGTAGCATGCTACTGCTTAAGCTAATATTTTTTATTGAAAGTAGGACAAATTATTCTATAGACCAATTCAGATAACCATCCAAAATGGGAGGAATTAATAGGCACACTGGTAAGAGAATACAGCCACAAATGCATTTAATTGGTTGTTACAAATTTTCTTTATTCAACCCTCTTTTCAAGTATGTACCCTTTAACTACATTTCATATAATCAAATCACAGGTCAAATGTTACCTCAGTGAAGAAACTGAGAACATTTTAAACTAGTCAAACTGGAACAGAATTTTAGGGTAAATGATTTGTGATGTGAAACAATGCATTAATTAAATATGATTATGAAGAAGAAAGATATGTTAGAAGTCTGAAGACATGGTCTAGAAGCGACCCAACACATAACAGAACTTGGACACAGCAGTTTCATTTTTCAGTAGTTTCACAGTACCTGCAAAAAGACAGCAGTACATTCATCTATTGTCAACACAACGTATCGATCTATACTTCCAAAGAGCCTTAAGGAGTAACTACTGCTTCTTTCAACAAAAGTAATGCTGTACCTGAAGAAGTAAAATTATTTTATTAAAACTCAGGTAAGTAAAATACTACTATTTTCTTAAAGCAAATGAATAACATACACCCCTTAATACAGTTTTTAAACTTACAGTCTTGATCTTTCTCAAATGCTCAGTTCACTATAAGATATGCTCAAGCAATACATATCAATGTAGCAGGGATTTAGTGAAATTAAATTATTGCTAACTGCATTGAGTTTACAAAAAAAAGAGGTAATATAGAAACTAAGATAGATACTTTGAAACTCCTTCTGACTAACTTTACATATTGCATTTCTTTTCCTCCTTTCATGATTGTGCAGCACAAGGCAAACTCCCTGACTGCCATTGGTATGATCCTAAAATTTCTGACTGACTTAGAACTGCCAGCAGCACAGTCTCCTGCTGTGTTTTACTAGGAAACACAAGAGACCTAAACCTGAATCTGCCAGCAGTATGTCCTCCAGAAACTAGTATGGACAGTGTATATAGATGCTTTTAAAAAAGTAAACTATTACCTTTTCTGAAATTCAGCTCTTTGCTCACCTACGTAACTCCTTCATCAGTGCTAAAAGGAGCTAGTGAGAAAGTAACAAAACAGCATTCCCAGCTATTTGGCCTATGGCCAGACTGAACAGAGAACTTGAACAAGTCAGAGCTCAAAAGCACGTCAGATTATGTGTTCAAATTTTAAATGTCAAAGACCTTTTTTTCCCCCTACTGAACTGTAGTAATACACAGTCCAAAAATGGCTCCACAGCTGACTCAAGGATAAAGCTAGGATCAAAACTGGCATGTCTCTCCAGCAACATGGTGAAATCAACTATCTGTCACTATGTCTGAGAGATATTGCTGCTCTGGTCCCTATTTCTTTCTTTCTTTTTTTTTTTTTTCTTTCCCCTCATGAGATAAAAGGTAGCTTTACCAGGTATTTATTACTGTGAAAGCAAAATTCCAGAAAATTTTGTCAAAGTAAATAATAAAGAAGCCCAATGATTTACAACCTTGGCAGTTTTCGTACAGGTTACAGAGTATTAAACATTAAGTGAATAGTAGATCTGAATTTTATTAATAAATTAGCTTTTGTTTTAAACTTAGCCTCTCCCAAACACTGTGATGCATCAGAAAATAAGATGTTTTACTATTTTTACGAAACTGTTTGGGTTTCTTGCATAGCTTCACTAGATAAAAACAACAAAAAAAACCCAAAAGCACTTTTTACGATGAATTAAATACAAAGTCTTCCAAGGACCAGGAAGCACTAAAGAAAAAAAAAATTGGTTAACAGTATGATTTTCAGAGAAAAGTAGACAATTTAAAAAGTTGTTTTGATTAAAAAGTACCAGCTCATTATAAAAATAAAAAAAATTGGCCAATTCCATTCTGGTTGGCATGTGTGTGAATCTCTAGTACTAAGTTATCAACTTCAACAGGAAAAATGCTCTCTTAAAATGCTAACAGTGTAATTGCAAAATGTGCCTGATAGCCAAGTAGATGGCTAATACATGATGTAGCAGAACAACATACATGTCCTGAAAGTCTGAAAATAAATAGTCCATATAGATTCTTTTCACTCACTTGGATTCAAAAAGCTGAAGAATATCTGGCATATTAAGAAGACCTTCAGTTGTCAGAAATACATATGGAATCTGTACCTCCAGAAGAAAGGAACCACCATGATTTCCTGAAACATTTTGTATATGTAAGATAATAGTTTAATAAGCAAAAAAACTAAGGATACATTAAATGGACATATCTTCTAAAAATGCAGCTTTTATTCATCTTCAATAAAACTCTTCCACTCTATAGTTTTTTTCCCCCCAAATTAAACTCTTTTGAATATCCTTGAAATTACGCTTTAATTCAGATTTCTTTAGATCTACAACATTCCCTCAGGATGAGGAAGGGTAGATACAGCTTGCAGAAGCTGTAAACAACCTGTGAATTTGGCATAAGTCTCTTGTAAACCCACATGTACTACTACATCCCAGCCAAAACTAGGCTTACACTCACATAAAAACACCTTCTTGCTGCATAGATAACCCAGCTCTGTTTGTTTAGCTTTATCTTTCATAACGTATTACTCATTCTCTTCCACAGGCACACAAATGTAGCATTTCATGGAACAGGAAATGTTTTCTTTTCATATGTCAGCCTAAGGGTTTATTACAATTCTGGAGAGCACTTACCCATTTGTATTGTTTCAGGGAGGGTGGTTTTAAAAGTCATGTAAGTAACATTCAGATTTTTGCACAGATTTTTCCAGCCAGAATTTTCAGAATAATCATATTCCATTACTAATGAGAAGTGTGTCCAAGGGAAGTCAGCTCCAATTTGCTGATTATGTACAATAATGCAGGAATATCTACTAAGGCTTAAAAAACCCCAACAAAATACGAATAAAATTAAGTGCAGGTGGAATTACCTTCAGAACAAAATAAATGCAGTGCTACTTAGACAAATTCTAACTGCTTAAAGTCTGTTTACCAAAAAATATTCACCCTTCCTGCCTGAAGTTCCAACTCCCTTAAAAATTAATTTAAAAATCAAAAGCTGTACTCTTCCCCCTACAATTATCTCCCTGAAATATCATATTTTCCAGAAATGTCATAATTTGTCATTCCTTCTGTTATGCTCTTCCACCACTTTTTCCTAAAACATGCAAAAATCATGTTTTTCCACTTATTTATCTTAAAAAGTTTTTCTAAACCATGCAAAACAACATACAAGGCTAGGAATATGCAATTGTTTGTTCTCTAAAAGTTCCTCTAAGCCTCACTAAGCATTTTTCTAGAGCGGACAAAATTCTCCACTTTAAAAATAAGGTGTAGGTTCATATCATGAAAACTTTACTCCAGACTGGAAAGTCCCATGGAAATGAACAAAAGTAACTAAAGTTTCACTGACCTTAGCCCTCACTAAAGAATTTGTTCTCAAGCATCAAGAATTTAACTTACTTGCTTATGATCTCTTTACAACCTAAAAGGCTTCCTTTTTTCTCAGAATTCAAATCCACAGCTTTCAAACCTGCTTAAAAATAATTAAACAGTTGACGAAATAAATGAGCCTCTATGTCTATGAATCAATCCACAACAGTAAGTAGCAAATGTGGAACAACATGGGATATTAAAATTTTAAGTATTACATACTCTGTCTTGCTGAAGTCCTATACGATTTCAGTTTGTATTGTACTGTTGGATGTAATGATTTAGAAACTTCCTTCTCAGAACCCAAGGAAAAAGTGATGCAAAGAAGTTTCATGTCTCATAAACTCACAACCCTGTTACCTTAAAATGAGTAATTAAAGGGTAACGCAAAAGGAAGACCAAAAGGAAATTTATAGGTTAAATGTCTTAACACTTTTTATACATTTGAAATTTAACTGGAAAATGTATCTAAGAAGGAATATTGGTATTACTCAAGTGCTTCTTTTCAAAAGTGGGGTTGGATTGACCTGTGTTTGCAACCAAGTCTTAAGATCTTAAAACAAATAAAACTCTTTTCATTAAATATTATTATTAGTAAAAGCACTGTGAACATGCCTACTCCCTTTCAAAACATTCTAAAAGACAGTCTTTCTTCTTTTAAGAGCACAGGAAATCTAACTTTATTTTTAAAGGCAAAAGAACAGTATAATACATGACACTTGACAAGGTTCATGCAAGTAGGATTTATGAAAATGGATTTTTAAAAAACAATATGAAAGGAACCAGTGACTTGTTCTAAACATAACAGTAGGCTCAAAATATAATTTTTCTGAAACATGTTTGTTTTAACAACTGAATTTACAGTGTTGAACCAGCTTGTGCAGAAATTACTCACAGGTAAAATGTTGAAGTGATGACAGTGCTGTTTGTATCAGTGGGGAGATGGGACATTGGAAACAGTATTTTTTTACCTTGAGTTTTATAGATTACTGCAGCTTATGCCGACATATTTAACAAATTAGCAAACAAGATCAGCAATATATAGCTAAGGGAAAATATGATCTGTACCTGACTACTCATTCAAGGCTTTATGCTGGGGAGTTTACTCAAGACTTTTAAAATCTAACTGCTCTGAATAAGCTTGCAAGGAAGAAAGCATGTGACCAATGATCAGCTAAAAACAATGAGACAATGTGATCAAGACAACAGATGCAAATATAATTAGATAATGGGCTGTCCACAGCTCCTTCATGTTCTGTTAAAAAAATATTTGACTCAACAGATACATTTCACTCTCTTGCAATAGAAAACATCATACCAGAACTCTTAATTAGGAGAAAATCAAATTAAAAGAAAAAAGGCTGATGAAGAGTTAGGAAATATTAAACAGCGAGGAAAGTATGTAGAAAGGCTCCTGATGAGAAGGGAGAAACACCTGCACCAAGCATTCAAACAAGAATGTAGCAATCCACAGAATAACAGCCACTTTTTATTTCAAAAATACATATAAAATAATTATTTACCTTCTATCGTAGATAATGGGTGAATGAAGGCAACTTTTTCCGAGTCCATCCTTGTAATGATTAGTATCTGTATAAAGACAAGTAAAAGAAACCCTAGTAATGTTAAAAAATTCTTCTTTCAGCCTGCATAGATCTTTCTCTCTCCTTTGCACAGAAAACACAAGATTGAGTAAACAGATGGCAAAAACAGAAACTTTGGAGTTTTCCATAATGACAATCATAGAATATCTCAAGTTGGAAGGGACCCATAAGGATAGAGTCCAACTCCCTGCTTCTCACAGGACTACCTAAAACTAAACCAATGACTATGTCCAAGTGCTTCTTGAACATGGTCAGGCTTGGTGATTTAACCACTTATGTAGGAGTCTGCTCCAGGGAAGACCATCCTCTAAGTGAAGAATCTTTTGCCTAATGTGCCTGAACTTCCTCTGACACAGCTTCATTCCAGTTCCTGTTTCTGGTCACCAGAGAGAGGGGATATGCACCTTCCCCTCTGCTGTCTCGCTTGAGGAAGGTGTAGGCTGTGATGGGGTCACACCTCAGCCTTCTCTTCCCCAAGCTGAACAAGAAAAGTGACCTCAGCTGCCCCTCCTCTTGCCCTTGAGGCCTTTCACCATCTTGGTCCCCCTCCTCTGGACACAGAAAACAGACAAGTTTGATATCCTCCTTGTACTGTGGCACCCAAAACTGCCCCCAGCACTCGAGGTGAGGCCGCCCCAGTGCAGAGCAGAGCAGGACAATCCCCTCCCTTGCCCGGCTGGCGATGCTGTGCCTGATGCCCCCCAGGACACGGGTGGCCCTCCTGGCTGCCAGGGCACTGCTGACTCAACTTGCTGTTGACCCAGACTTCTAGTCTCTTCCCACTGAGCTCCAGTCTCTTCGCTCCCAATTTTTATATATAACCATGATAGCCCCATCCCAGGTGGAGAATTCGGCACTTGCTCTCAGTATATTTCACACAGCTGGTAACTGCTCAGCTCTCTAGTCTGATTTTTCTGTAAGGCCTTTCTACCCTCAAGGGAGTCCACTGCTCCTCCTAATTTCGTGTCATCAGTAAAATCCCTTAATGTGCTTTTGATTCCTGTGTCCAGGTGACTTATAAAACCATTTAAGAGCACTGGCCCTAAAATTGAGCCCTGAGGAACACCACTGGTTACTGGCCACCAGCCTGATGCAATTCCATTCACTGCAATTCTTTGAGCTCAACCCATCAGTCAATTGCTCACC
>VZTA01026213.1:13038-29070 GCA_013398855.1 Mohoua ochrocephala
TATCCCAAAACGTAAAAAAAAAAAAAAAAAAGAATTTGGGAAATTCACTAGCAAACTCGCTCTAGCAGCCTTAGTGCCCGGATTCCAGCTCTGCTATCATAATTGGGTTCCCTGCAATGCACAGCTTGCTTTTTTCTTGAGGGGAACTCTTCAGTTGAGATTGCCAGGCTGAGCAGGGGAGGGAAGAATGGCTAAAGGAAATTCAGGCGTTAGGTGGAGCAGCGGATGCCATGTATCACAGCGAGATCAGCTTCTTCCCTTAATGAACACAAATCCCCAGTAGCAGGTACTGGACAGCAGATCAATTTGACCCTATGTTGGAAATGGGAGGAGGGGATAAACCCCACCAGGCTGTCGATCCTGGCTGCCAGGACAGTGTTTTGGGGCTGTGATCAGCCGGAATGCTGGGGCTGCTCTCAAGAACTGGCTGCTGCGGAGTCAGCGCCAACATCCCTCTCCTGCCTGCCTCCTGCCACTTGCTCTTTTCAGTGCTTTCTGGGGAGTGACTTCATGGATAGTGAGCATGTACGGGTTTCATGGAAAAGTCCTGTCATTGCCTGCAATAAGAGCAGGATCAGACTCTTCTAGAGTTGATATAATTCCTGAAAGTGCTGAGCATTGTACAAGAACTGAAGCAGTGTTCTGTGTTGCAGTAAGATACACATAATGAAGTCACTGGCACCCAAGAACTCTGATGGGGAAAAACACAACCAAGCATTGCTGTTGCCAAAAGGAGGGACTACACTGAGCAGCCTAAGAAATGAAACTGAAAGAAATGCCAATATTTTGTGTCCACATGCCTGTGGACTGCTTAGACAAGACTTCAACAGACCTCGGCTGCTCCTGCTAAGCATTCATGCTTTGCAAACTCACCTCCGAGCTCGGCAGAGAAGGCCATGGATTTCACCTCCTCCAAGCCTGTACCAAAGTCACAAGGGGCTGGTTTTGCCATTGTAAGGGAACGGGTGGTATTTCTGCTCTCCTGGTGAAGGGAAGTCTCTAACCAGCTGCATAGGCTGAAGAAGCCAGCCAAGACCAGAAGCACCAAGGCAATACAAAGTGTTGGGAAGAACTGGGTGGGACTGGGCTTCTCTCTGTGAAAACAAAAGCAGAGCCATTTGCCACAGCTCACAGCAGTGGTTGTGGCTGGGCATATCTTTTTCCAGCAAGGCCTTCAGGCCAGCAGGTAAAGGCTGTTGCAGGCCCTCCAACCCATTCCCACAGCTAATACCCTCGTCTCCCAGTGATGAAGCTGCTGAGAGATTGGAGGCTGGATGTGATCACCCGGGGAGTGTCTCACATCAGTCAGCACTGAGTGCATTTGAGGATAAATCTGCACCATTCATCTCAAAAATGAAGCAGCTGTTCAACTACTACAGCTGTATTGGGTTTGGATTCTAACGTTTTCCAACAGAAAATCTTGAAACAGAGAAACAGTATGAGGAAAAACGATAGGAAGCCCAGCGGTGTGATAGTCTGTAGATGCAATACAGTGAGACTACGAGGTGTAGAGTTTAAAACCTAAAATATTTCATACACTAAGAATATTCCAGTGATTCCATTGTGAGGATTACACCTAGCTTTACACCTAGCTAAGCCTCCTTTTCCTAACTTTCTGAAAAAAGCTGCTTTCTACTCACAATTTTTCAATTACTTTCTCTAGCCAGAGAAGGATTTTTGTGTGTGCGAAGTCTGAGGTTAATCTGACAAGGATTCTTAGAGAGATGAGCCTCTACATTGAGACTGGGCTTTCTTGTTGGTACAGGGTTTTCAGTTTGGGGGATTTTAAAATTTTATTTCTAAACACTCTATTTCAAAACTCAAGGTATGGAAGCATTTAATGTGACTATTTAACTTTCTTATCTGAAAAATTATTCTCCTATAAATATTTTAACAAGGACACTGTTTAATTTGAAGAATTCTGCAGAGCAATTGTTTTAACACATGCCTCTGACTTTAATCTCCTTCATGCCAGCAACAACCTATGCACTTATTTAAAGAAAAAGTCTACCAACCTGCCTGAGGTGCTGTGCTTTTACAGGCAAAGCAGACTGGGAAACCCTCTTCTGTCTATACCAGAATTTTATGAATGAGAAGAAAACCTTAGGAAAACTAGAGAAAACTGGGCAAGCAGCTTAAAACCTCCTAGAAGATCCATATTTGTTCCTTTCTCTTACTGATTTCTGCAGTTTATTGCTAGTTAGACAGGTTGCGAGATGTGCTTGCATGGCTGCTGCTGCTGATTGTGGTGGTACAGGCAGGCTCTGATGGCTGGTGTGTGTCCAGTGAGGAACTGTGTCAGATGAGAGGCATAGGGGAGATGCTGGTGGTTTCAGGGTTGCTGACGATGGGATAGTGACAGCCAGCAGGGGCTGCTGGGGCTCTTGTCATCAGCAGCTTGCTGTGAGGTCCTGCGGCAGATGCAGCCAGGCTCCTCCCTCCCACCCTGTGAAGAGACAACAGAGGAAACGTCGTTGTCTGCTCTCTGTGGATGACTAAGGAAACTCTCCCTCCCATCAATCTTGTGAGGAACATTAGGTGTGTCTTGGTGCTTCTGGGACATGGCTGAGGAGGGGAGTTGACCTTCACTGCTGCTTTGGACAGTCAAATTAATCTTCATACTGGAGTTCCTAACTCACAAATAACATTTAATGACATATTTTATGTAAGAAGTGATATAGTTTATCTATGACTTATCCAAACAATTCGGTTGTAAATTCTATTGATTAGCATGCCTGTTGCTAGAAGCCTTTGATGCAGGTGCAGTGCTGGGCACTACCAGCACCAGCATCTCCTCATGGCTTGTTTCACCTCAGTGTCTGCCCAGGTGACCTCACTCCTACCAGCTCTGGTGAGACTCAGGTCTGACATTGCAAGTATATTTGGGCTCAAGAGCTGTAAATTGTAGGAGGTTTTCAGGCTCTGTCCAAGCAAGGGAGTCCCAGATAACATGAAAACCTAGCTGGCCTTTCTTCTCGGTGTTCAGTTGCTGTCTAACTGGCAGCAAATCACACCAATATCTCCAGAGTGCTAAATTACTTTATTCCTCACAGCTTACTTTGGGAGGTAGGAAAGATTTCTCTTTCACATCAGTGGGACTAAAATGCAGCACAGTGAACTGGAAGATAATTCTGAAGTGCTATCAGATTTCTCAAATCCTAGCCCATGCTCTCCTCGCTGGGGACTCCTCCAGCGCTGCAGCTGACCTACATTTAACCTTGTATTTCTTGCCCTTGCAGCTCCTGGGCTTTAAAAAACAGATCTGCCTGGATATAATCCTGGTTCTTCCTGTTACTTCCTTCATCCCCGATTTCTGATTGTTAGAAGAATGGTTGGTGGAGCCGGTTGTTTCTTTCATGTGATCCAACAGATCCACCCATTGTGGAAATATGTCTTGTTTTCCCTTATATGGTAAGAATCCACCAACAGGAAATAATGTTTCTGTTTTATTGCTTTATGTTGTCTGGTTTTTTCCACTCAGAAATTTTCTTTAAAATAAAGTTTTTTCTTACTTATGCCCCTTTGCTTTACTTCCAACTTTCATGATAGTCTCTTCCTTTCCTCTTCCTGTTTTCTCAGTACTTCTGTTCAGAGACATGTACTCCATCTAAACTCACTTTGTAAAGCATTGCCAGTCACACCATGTGACTTTTCACCGGCCACAGTGTGCTGTCTGTATTTTGGGTGATGGTCCAGGTTAAGACAGAGCTTAAACTCTGCTCTGCTAAGCCCAGTGTGACTTTCAGGCCAAGAGATTCCAACCTAACATCAATCGTAACAACGTTATTTAAATTGGTAGGGTTGAAAATTGTGATTCTATTTATGATTTATTAATTGGTTTTTAACATTTACAGGTGTTTGAGGAGCTATCTTCAGCTTCACTCACTGCATTATGCTTCTTTATGGCAGCAGCTGCTACCTGTCAGAGGTCTCTCATGTCCTTTCACACGTGAGTTGAATGGAACAGAACAGGGCATCTGCTACCATTACCAGGGATCCATGTTGTGTCTCTCTCCATCTTGGACTGCATTTGATGAAAAGCTCCCCTGATAGCTCATAGAATTGTTCAATCACAGAATATCCCAGGTGCAAGGTCCTGCACTGGGGTCAGGGCAATTCCAAGCACTAACAGAATGTATTCAGAGCAGCTCTTAATAAGAGAAGGACTTGGAGGCGTTGGTGAATGAGAAGCTTGACATGACCTGAAAATGCACACTTGCAATCCAGAAAGCCAGCCATATCCTGGGAGGGGATTCTGCACCTCTACTCTGCTCTGGTGAGACCCCACCTCGAGTGCTGCATTTAGCTCTGAGGCCCTCAACATAAATATATGGAGGGAGCCCAGAGGAGGACTGGGAAGGTGCTCAGAGTGCTGGAGCACCTCTCCTATGAAGACAGGCTGAGAGAGCTGGGGTTGTTCAGCCTGGAAAAGAGAAGGCCCAGTGAAGACCTCACAGAACCTTGCAATACCTCAAGTGGGTCTGCAAGAGAGCTGGAGAGGGACTTTTTACAAGGTCATGTAGTCATAGCACAAGAGGGAAAGACTTCAAACTGAAAGAGGGTAGGTTTACATGAGATATTAGGAAGAAATTCTTTACTGAGAGGGTGGTGGGGCACTGGAACAGGTTGCCCAGAGAAGTTATGGCTGCCCCATACCCAGTAAGTGTTCAAACCCAGGCTGGATGGGGCTTTGAGCAGCCTTCCTTAGCTACTTAGTGGAAGGTGTCCCTGCCCATGGCAGGGGGTTTGGAAGCAGGTGATCTCTAAGGTCCCTTCCTGCCCAATCCATTCCATGAAATGATTCTATGACCCCGAGTTAGAAGGAACCCACAAAGATCATGGAAGTCCAACTTCTGGCCCTGATCAGGACACCCCAAGAGTCACATACTATGCTTGAAAGTGTTGTCCAAACACTTTTTGAATGCTGGCAGGCTTGAGGCTGTGACCACTTCCCTGGGGAGCCTGTTCCAGTGCCCAACCACCCAAACCTATTACGGGTTCTAATATCCCAACCTAAACTTTCCCTGACACAACTTCAGGACATTCCCTTGGGTCCTGTCAGTGGTCACCAGAGAGAAGAGCTCAGTGCCTGCCCCTCCTCTTCCCATCATGTGGAAGCTGTAACTGCAATGAGGTCTCCCTTTTGTCTCCTCTTCTCCCGGCTGAACAAGCCAAGTGACCTCAGCTTCTCCTCATATGGCTTTCCTTCAAGGCCCTTCACCATCCTTGTGGCCCTTCTTGGGAGGCTCTCTAATAGCTGTATATCCTTCTTATATTGTGGCACACAAAACTTCCCCCAGCACTCGAGGTGAGGCCACCCCAGTGCAGAGCAGAGCGGGACAATCCCCTCCCTTGCCCAGCTGGCGATGCTGTGCCTGATGCCCCCCTGGACACACTTGGCCCTCCTGGCTGCCAGGGCACTGCTGACTCGTGTTCAGCTTGCCATCAACCAGGACCCCCAGGTTGCCTTCTGCAGTGCTGTGCTCCAGCCTCTCATTCCCCAGTCTGTCTGTACATCCAGGGTTGTCCTGTCCCAGGTGCAGAATCCGGCACTTTCCCTTGTTGAATTTCATACAGCTGGTGATTGCCCATCTCTCTGATTTGTCAAGGTCTCTCTGAGGGGCCACTCTGCCTTCAAGTGAGTGAACAGCTCCTCCCAGCTTAGTATCATCAGCAAACTTACTTAGAATACCTTTGATTCTATGTCCAAGTCATTTATGAAGATGTTGAAGAGCACTGGTTGTGAATAGAGCCGTTCAGAACCCCACAGGTGACTGATCTCCAGCCTGATGTCACTCCATTCACTATATACCTTTGTGCCCAACCTGTCAGCCAGTTTTTTACCCAACAGAATCCTGCTACAGATCTGGAAGGGTCACGCAGAAAGGAGAGTAGTGAGAGCAGCAGAATGTTCACTTCATTATAGGAAAGTTCAAACAATTAATGTAATGAGCTCCACAAAGTGGATAAGGGTATGACTGTATAAAGATCATCAATGCACAGACTTAAAAGACAGCACTGTAGCGAACTCCAGAAGCAGTTCCACTAACTTAAGAAAATTCTATGATGGCACTTGTCACAAGAGGCAAAAAAACCCTTAACAAACCCAAAACAATCATCTCCCCTGTGAATCCTGTTCCAGGTCCTTGACTGTAGAGGACTGCTAGGCACAGAACTATTAGTATTATTAGCTTGAAATTGCATCTTGAGAAAGTGACTGAACTTGGAAAGCTGGAGAGAAGAATTCCACTGAGGAACCGCAGAGCTGGTGGGGGACATAAAACCGTTCATTATTCTTCAGGTCTGGGGAAAATTACAGCAGAAGTAAAGAATTTATTTTGAAATACATTCTGGTTATTTCAGACACTAAGTGAAATTTGCACCAGCTGAATTGTTAGCGTGCTTTTTTTCTTAAAGGGAAGAGAATCATGTAAAGTCATGGCACACATGGGCTGCATTCTTTTTTTGTTTTTGAAGTGAGATCTAAATTAGTGCGATCTGAACTAGTCCGATAGGGTAAAACTAGTCTGGACTTTTGTAACTGGGAGCCGTACCCTGTTCAATGCAGCAGACAACACACAAGCCATCTCTCAGGAGCTGTGATTAAGGACGTGGTAGTGGCTCATTCCTGCCCCAGAGCTGAGCCCACCAGGAGCTCAGAGAGTTAGGAAGGAAATGCTTTTCCTTGATCCTGGGTTTCTATTAAGCTGATTTAATCGCTGGGGCTGAGAATTGCTCCATCTTTGTCTCCAATTTCTTCAGAATATCTAGATGGCCTCAGGGGATAGAAAAGTATAATTTACATGTAAGATCATAAAAGAAGAGCTACTCCAGGCTAAATTTTGCCTTTTGATGCATATGAGTTGATGATAAAGGAGTGTCTTGGGCTAAAGAAGGAATCAGGTTTACATCTCATGTAAAGTCTTGGGTTTACTGCTGCAAGATTAAACAATCAGCTTTAAATCAGGGGTTTGTAACAGGTGATTGTCGGCTTGTTTTTGTAGTAACAGCCACCATTAAAGAGTTTTTCAGCTTCTTATTGAAGACACAAAAAGGGTGGGGCAAGTGGTTAAAGCACTTGAAATATAAGGCAGTAAATTTTATTGTACGAACATCTTTCTTTCTGCTCCCTTACCAATTAGAGGGAAAATTTTACATTTTATTATATTGTCGGCGGATTTAGGATTGGTCTTGCAGTGTCCTGCATTGTGGGAGAGGAAGAGTTGGGAATCCTTCCTGACCTATGGCAGTGGCTATTCATTCTGGTTACTCTTTTAGAGAGACAACATGCAAACCCCATACAAAGTGAGAAAAAAACAGAGCAAATCCTATCACAAAGGTTACTGTCTTCCACACTGATTTTTTTTTTTTTTGAGCAAGCTGTCTGGAGAAACACAGATTCATCACATCTGCTTCAGGAACTGGCAAGCTTCTAATTACGTTTCACTGTTCTGGGTATTACTTCTAGGATATTTTTTGGATCACGCATGATAAAAGGTGACTTTGACTTTGCTAGTTATTAGCTAACAAGCACAAAAAGAACAGAAATAAGGCAGTGAATGAAAATCATGTAGGAGGGAGAGAGTGACTTCAGGAATCAAGTCATATTCTAGTCACTGCCACAGGTGGTGTTGCCAACCCGAAGTAGTAATGGCTTGATGACTGCAGGAAGATGCAGCCAGGGTGGTGATGTTTGCTTCTTGGAGAAGGCCACTGTACCTTTCAGTGGCCTTGAAATAAATTACACTCCTCCAAGAGGCATTGGGGCTTCATCTTGTTGATGGAATCAATCCATACATTCAAAGTTTCTGACTCATGTCAAACCCTGATGCTGGCAAGGCCAGGAGTTTATTGTCTGATCTGTGATTAGCAATAACACAAGTAACTCAGAGAGAGAACACAGGCAGCTCTATGGTGAACTTTTAAATGCAAGTTTTGCCACAAAAAAAGGTTTGGACAACTCGCATACAAAAGTAATTTCCACAATCTGTATGTGCAGCTGGCTTGAGCCTGTGTGGAAGCTCATGCAGCTGGACCAACAGGACATCCTCAGAGTCTGAATTTGCAGCTACAAATTAGCCCTCACTGACAAGACCATTTGGTGGCCATCCCAGCCATGGGTCCAGTAGGTGCCATGGTGGTGTTTTGCAACAGCAGCTTGGCTAATACCTAATTTTGTGTTTCCTCAGCGGCCAAAGAGCAGCCTTCTTATGGTAACATCCATCAGTCACTGCTTTGTTAGGTGTGAACTTGGGGCAGGAAGACCTAGGGGAGACCTAATTGTGCAAGTCCAGTCACACAGCTCAGGGAATTTCTGAAGGAATAACAAAACTAAAAATTCCTTCGTATAATCTTAGAACAGATTTGAATTTTTAAAGGAAACAATCCCTTAAACAGCTCTCTATATTCTGTTTCTATATAGGCTTTCATTTGGGGACTAGCCTTCTTGTTTATCTTACTGAAAATAGTTTTCCAGTGCTTCAAATTTTCAAGGGATTTTGAGAAGGTGAGGAGGAATTTTGCTTGTACACAAGCCATGGGAGAACTTTTGGCATTTCTCTTCACACTGGTGTGTTTCTGTCTCCAGTTGGGATCCGTCTGAGTCCCTCCACTTGGCTGCTGCCCTGCTGTCCTTCATGCATACGCAGCAAGACATCCATTTTCACTCTTTTCTCCAGTTCAAATAATCTTGTAATCTGATAAAAAAGGCCATTATGGAAACTGAAAAATCATAAAAAGTCGTGTCCCCTCCTGACTTTTCTGACATTACCTTTCACTCAACCTGCCAGGAAGCAGCATCTGCTTCCCTTGTTGTCTTGGCATTTCCTCCGCACGATGAAGAAAAATCCTCTTCCTCATTACCAGCCACGCATTGCATCCTGCTTTGCACCTGCTTCTTGTTTTCCCAATTCTTTTCCTTACTTTAGTTTACAAGTCTTAATTTAGAAAGGAGTGAGCAAATGTAATTCTTCACAGATACATTTATTCTCCTCCTTACCAGTCCGCTGAAATGCCATCCTTCCTTACTCCTCTCCTTCCTCTTCTCTTTCTGTCTGCTCAGATTCATTTCTTTTCCCAGCCTTTGCTTCTCACCCTCTCCTCCCTCTTCTCCCTCAGACTTGTTGCTCCTGCTCTGTGGTCAGCAGTGGGGTGATCAGCTCTGTTGTGTGGTGCAAGGAAGGCTTGAAGCAGCAGCTCTGCTCGGCACCAGGAGCCTGGGGTGCCAGCCAGCCCCAGGGCATTGCACCCAGTGTCCCCTTTGGGACCAACCTCTTTGTATTCCAGAAGAAACCCACTGGTGACGGCTCACAAGTTTGATGAGGGTGGTGGTGGGCCTCAGGCCAGTGCAAATGACCTGCTCCATTTTTAATTCCTAAGGCCTGGAGGAATGGACCGTCACAGAAATTGCCTTTGAACCACTAGGAAAAAGCTGTAAATTCAGGGCAAGTCTCAAGCGATCTCACATGCCTCCAACACCTCATTCCCTGTAACTCCTCAGAACACCCTGGTGACAGACAGCTGTCGCGTGACAGTGGTCCACTCCCTGTGAAAGCTTTTCCAGGCGCTAATAACAGCGATCAAACTGTCTCAGAGCCCAAGGCAAATGTTTTCTTCAACACATACTGGCACAACTTAATACGGATAAGCTGCCTGTGAAACACATAACCTCAAAGGGGTTGCCGTTTCTGTCTCAAAATTTCCCTTAATTTGACGAGAATAGCTAGTGACAAGCCGGGCTCGCTGTGGTTCTTGGAGGGACGGGCTCTGCGGTCCAACACGAGTGGAGGTGCTGGGGTTTGACCTCCGGCTTCTGTCGAGCGCTCGGATTCCTCTCCAGCCTTTGGCCTCTGAGCAGAAAACGCCGTGATGCGGCTGCGACTTGGACAAGCGCTGAATGCAAATGTGCCTTCCTATCAATTAAGTAGGAAGAAACAATCATTTGGCTGCAAATATCCTGACTGCTAAAGCAAGCAGTTTAATTACTGAATCTTGCTGAAATTCAGCTTCATTGAGAAATGAAGTCTAATTCTCTTCCCATGGGGGCGACTGCACTTCTGTTCCCTTAAGGAGCATGGTAATTTTTCTTTTTGTGGTCCTCATGGTTGGTTAAAAATCAATTTTCTTTATCCTAATTCTATCTACATAAAATCCTGCTGTGTGCTAACTGCAGCCACCCCTTTGAGCCCAAATGCCTACTGTGATGACTTCTCTTAGGTGAACTCTACCTCATAAGTGTTGTGTCATTATTTAACATGATCAAAAGCTATTACAATGGGTCTGTATAATTAAAGTAATTAATTTAACTAATTACCTTTTTTTCTGTAAGGAAAACAGATATATGTAATAAAGTAGTGCTCTTGTCTTAATCTTCCATCTTATTCCTATACAAATCGAGCCTCCCACATGTGGACCTTTTTCTCATTTCATAAAAATAGAATAAAGCAATTTAAGAGGATCTAGAAATTCTCCAGGACATGTAATTAAGGGCTTGGTCTATTTGTCTGCCTAGCTTTCATAATCTACCAAATATTACTGCTTCTGGTCTAAAAGCTGGGGAGTATTCTCTACTAGAAGGTCTGTACTAGACTGTGTTTCTTTCAGCCTAGCACACACCAAAATGTCTCATCTGCAAAAATTTGGTATTTTGACACTTAACATGAAAGAATAACAGAGGTGGAACTACTATTAAGAAAAAATATTCACTTGGTTTTCATTATTCACCCCACCTGCTTCCTCAAATGGCTCAAATCCAAATGTTTTGACACTCAAATCCTGACATCAACCTATGATGGTAAAGTTAGTGCATTTTTTAGCTGTTAAGGAACTGTAGGTTGTCAGTTTGTCACATGCTGTAAACTGGCACATCTTTATTGAAGCCAGTTGTACCCTGTCGACTCCATGCAAAATAAATAGTTGGTCCATTGTATTCTAAGTCTTTATCCAATTCTAATTAAAACCAAATAATTCTCTTGCCACCTTCCTAGAGAGCTAGATCAGACTCTGGGAAGCAATGGGGAAGACTGTAATTTGTGTGATTTTTTAATATCATACCCAAGGAATTACATTTATGCAAATGTCCTTGGCTAAAATCCAGCAAGCAGAGCTGGATTCTAACAACCTTCATTCCCCCAACTTGAGGGTCCCAGAACCAATGCAAAGAACTCTATAATGTATTTAAATTTCAGGTCTGAGGTTGCTCATACTAAATGGCACTCCTCAGCTCCAAATGCCAACCAGCTGACCAGAGAGAAAAATTTAAGGATGCTCATCTCTGACAGGATAATAAAAATCTTAAAGTTTAAAATTTGTCCTCTCATCTTATCAACAAGCCATAATGGATGAAAGTAACTTGCTACACGATTCTAGTTCAGCGAGAAGAGGGAAAAGATGTGTGACAATGAGTCATCTGGTACAAAGCATCAGAATTCAGTAAATAAAGCTTTTTTTTTTTTTTCCAGGCAAACCGCCTTTTATCTGATAAGGTCTGCATGACAGCTGTGTGTTTCCAAGAGTGCCATTCTCTAGAGGCAAGAGAGCTAAAGAATACCAGTAAGTCATGGGTAACCTACTTCTCTTGTGTATTACCTCACATGCTCCTTTTTTTTGGAGCTTCTATCTCAGCAGACCAGGGGAATCACAGGCAGTGATCACACACTTACAAAGATGTTCCCCACCTAGACTGACCCCCAGACTCTGACCCAGGTCCTTGGACTGCTCACTTACAGGTTTGCAGTGCCCTCAATCAGTCCTGCAAATAAAAACAAGGAACAGGGACTGTTGTTAATAAGAGGCTCTGATTTAGAAACCTTGTGATTTGCTGCTGGCACAGACAGACAGGCACAACCTTGTCAGCCCTGCTAATAAACTTCAGTCACAGAGCTGACCTGCTGACAGGCTCCACGAGCTGATGATATCTTGCAGCTCTTAGGCAAAGATTGTTTCACATGTCAATGCAGAAGGCTTCTCTACCATATTATTTCTAGATTAAGGTTTTTATTAGAGGACTAGAGTGAAAAGAGAACATGAGGAAGAGGAGAGGGCTGTGACATCAATATTTTCAAATGCTTCTCCCCTGCCCCCTGCTCCTTAATCTATGCTGAGTTACCGTTCAGTGATGGAGCCTTGCAACTCCCTGCAAGAAGTCATGGAGCACAATATGGCAGTGCTGGATATTGAACAAAATATGCATCATGGAAGGTGGCCCCAGCCCCAGGAACCAGCTGCTTCAATAGAGGATGGAAGACAATGCATGGCTGCATGGCTGATGGAAGATAAGGCAGGCAGGGAATGGTGAACTGAGTGACTTTATGCTCAGTGTAACATCTTGGCCCTGCTCTACGCAGGGCTGCCCACGGACGCTGCTCTGCTGAGTCCTCACCCCTCACGAGCTGTCTGCCCCAAGACCATCCACACTGCACATCACAGGATGCACCTGCTGGGGAGGCACCTGCCCTGTGCTGCACCACCTCTGGGAAGATCAGAGAATCAGAATTACAGAATACCCTAATCAGGCAGGGACCACAAAGATCATCAAAGTCCAACTCCTGGCCCTGCTAGGGACAGACCCAAGAGTCACACCATGTGCTTGAGAGCATTGTCCAAGTGTTTCTTGAACTCTGTCAGGCTTGGGGCTGTGATCACTTCCCTGGGGAGCCTGTTCCAGTGCCCAACCACCCTCTGAGTAAAGAACCTTTTCCTGCTATCCAACCTAAACCTCCCCTGACACAGCTTCAGGCCATTCCCTTGGGTCCTGTCACTGGTCACTACAGGGAAGAGACCAGTGCCTGCCAATCCTCTTCCCCTAGTGAGGAAGCTGTAGACTGTGATGAGGTCTCTCTTTTGTCTCCTCCTCTCCAGGCTGAACAGACCAGGTGCCCTCAGCCCCTTCTGATACGGCTTTCCCTCAAGGCCCTCCACCATCTTTGTAGCCCTCCTTTAAACACTCTCTAAAAGCTCTGTATCTTTCTTATATTTTGTTGCCCAAAACGGCACACAGGACTTGAGGTGAGGCCGCACCAGCACGGAGCAGAATGGGACAATCCCCTCCTTTGACCAAAAGGCAATAATGGAGATATGAGATCCCTCTCCCTCTAGCACCCAGAGCACCCTGCATCCGTACAGGCATCTGTCCTGACAGTGGCCCACTGATGTCTGGACATGAAAGGCTGCCTTCAGAGGTACTTGTGGTCTCCACTTTGGGAAATAAATATGTGTATTCATGCTGTCTTCCAGCTCTAAGGGCAGGTGAACTTCGCAGAGAGCTGCACAGCCATGCACTGCTGCCCAAGCCACGTGTTGTGGCTGTTTAAGGTCTCTTGAGTGACCACTACAGCATGCAGGAGGTATGACATACCTCAGGTGTGCTGGGACCACCAGTGGGACACACTATCCTCTCCAGTGGTATCCTGACCACTCCATCACCCAGTGGGATACCACTGATGTGTGCAGGAAACTTATTCACACACCTTGGCCATACTGGTCATGCACAAAGTACCCTTGGTGTGTGTCAGCACTGCCTACCTCCACGATAAACTTGACACCAGGTAGGAGGAAGCCAGTGGTTCACCTGAGGCCATCCGGGTCCTTCACCCAAACTGTGCCGAGGCAGTAGGGACCCTGACAACGAACTCACTGTGGTCCTCACAAGGAGCAAGAACAACATGATCTCTGTGCATACATCAGCAAAGTCCTCTGTCTCTATAACCTTCTAGATCACCCTGCACCACGACTAGTAACACCTGTGTTACTGCCTACCCCTGAGATTCTTCTTTCTCTTTCCATCACTTCCAACTCAGTCCCTTCTAATAGTTTTCCCTTTTCTGTCCCCTCTCTTTTCACATGGCAGACTCTTCTGTCCCTTCTCCACCAACCTGGCTGGATTTACCAGGCCTTCTCATGGAAATCCACTCTCTATGAGAAAAAAATTGTTAATTCTCTTTTGAACTCTTCATTACCTGAAGCAAGAGGTGTAGCTCCAACCTGTGAAGACCAGCTGACTGACTGGGACATCCAAAGATCTCTCTCCCCAGCCAACACTTCCAAATGTAGGTTTTGTCCTCTTCATATGGATACTCCAGCATAAGGGTGAGCAGGAAACTGAGCAATTTGGCTAATTTGGGCAGCCTCCATCACTGGTGGGTAGCTGATTAGACAATTGCATTAATTCTTCTATATGTGTTAATACAGAATCTTCTGGAAATCTAGGTGGTTTTACATGTAATTGTCACTCTCAGACCTCTGTTGAAACATTCCTTGCTTTGCTACAAGCTCATGCCATGAGCAGAGTGTTTGCAGGGCCACCCCATGCTTTGGTATAGAAGCCCTGCCTGAAAATGGACCCTTCATGGGCCATAAGGTTCTCCAGTCTTTGGAGAAACTCTTGGTGGACGGGTGCCCTTCTGCCACCACCAGGTTTATGGCGTGTCCATCCAGAGAAGCTGAACACCTCTTGACTGGTGCTGCAATATCCTTTACATTGAAGGCCATGCTGTGGTCTCAGTCCTGTGTGATCATTCAGGCCTTGAGCAGGGAATGGTGGCTTGGGGGCCTCAGCTGGAATTTGCCAGGCAAGGATGCAGCCCCGCAGACTTTCAAAGGTGCAGTGAGATAAGTCCTGGTAATAGAAAGAGGAAGGCTCAAAAGGAATATTAACCTGGCAGCATCCCTTTAAACCCATGACTCATCATCACAAGTGCACTTCCGATTCTCTTTCCATTCATGTCTCAAGGACCAATACCTCAGTTCATGAAAATTTTAGGCAGTTGCTTTTCTGTGTGGTATTTCAAGTTCTGGCTAATGGATGTGGGTAGCACAGATGACTTCGTTATGAATGAACGGTGCTCTGGTGAATAAGTCCATGCACTTCTCCAGCTCCTCACCAGAACATGTGAGGCTGTGAGTGGGTTTGACAGGGTCAGACTTTGACATCTGAAATGGAGCAATGATGGAGCAGCTGCTGCTTCATATGCTTGTCAGCCGTAGCCTCAGAATGCAAAACAACCTGGATTTCAGGGCTCTGCTTTAGAGAGAAAACCCTTTGAGTCAAGGTGCAGGTCTAGGCATAATGCAAGGTCTTATCCCACATTATTGCATTGATTATTGTAATTATGTCCTTTCAAGCTACACTCTATCCAATTATAGCTGTTTTAAATACCTTTGTACTGTACATCATGTGGTGCTGGAGAAAGAAGGTAGCACATGTATCTTATTTAGTTTCTTGCTCTTACAGTAAGGCTTTTTTTGGCAAGAGAGTTGGCATTATTCGTGTTCCTTATTTCACTGATGGCTATATATGAAGCTATCTTCCTGTGCACCGTGCCAAAAATGTTCTTATAGATGTGTTTCTGCAGTGCAGAGTGTCCAGTTTTATATAGGGATGAAGAATTAGCCCTCCATACTCTTGGCCCATTCCTTTGTGATGGGTTTCATACACTGAATTTTCATACACTTCGTTTGCAACAGGACACATGAAATTATGGCATCATTGAAGTCCACAGCAGCAGTGAAGATGACTTCAGTGGGAAAAGGATTTCTCCTTGAATATCCACATATGTTGATCAATAGTGTTTAGAGGAGGTAAACCTCCTGGGCTCATTATGCAAGGGAGCAGCTTTTCTAGATTTCTTTCTTCCTCTCTTCTTTTCCTTCCTCCTCCTTCACAATTTGGGGTTGATTTTTTGTTTGTTTTTTCATTGGTTGGTTGGGGTTTTTTGTTCACTTGGTTGGGGTTTTTACTTGCCTAAATTTGAAAACAAACTTTCAGCACCAAGGCTTTAATTTGTCCAAAAATGGATCCTCCTTCCCTCTGTGCAGAGAGTGAGAGCAATACTGATGTGTAGTTTACTTCCACCACCTTTAATGGAATTAAACAATGTCTTCTTTTTATCCTTTCATGGAAAATTATCTCAGGTGGGAGAACTTCCACAAAAGCCATTCATAGACGAAAGTCACATTATTTCCAGTTCATTTAACTGCTTTTCCACCCCACAGAACTCCTCTCCTCTCCTCTCCTCTCCTCTCCTCTCCTCTCCT
>VZTA01026213.1:29409-145808 GCA_013398855.1 Mohoua ochrocephala
TCCTCTCCTCTCCTCTCCTCTCCACTCCTCTCCTCATTACTGGAGACACCAAGTTTTTTTTAGCATACCCCTGTCAGGATGAATGTGCTCCATCTTATTGCCAAGCATGTGATTACTTCATATGTAGACATCATCAAGGGCTCTCGTGCTTTGCTGAGCCAGGTGTAGTTTCACACTTGAAGCATCAAGTGTCCCTATGAGATCTCGTTTTACCTCTGCTAGAGCATCCGTCAGCTGAGTCTGGGTGCTGCAAATTTCTCTCCCCTGCTCTGACCTGTTATTCCTCCTTCCCAAGCTGAGGCCCTCTGACCCTTCTGCCCCGATCCTGCCGGTTTCTGGCAGCTCTGACGGCCTCTCTGAATCGGGCCCATTGGTTGCAAATGCCCCCAACCTCCCCACTGCTGAGCAGCGGATTTGCCAGACAGGTCTCCCACCATGGCACAGTTTGAGGTATTGGTGATTCCCA
Organism: Mohoua ochrocephala; assembly: GCA_013398855.1. Lineage (NCBI taxonomy): Eukaryota > Metazoa > Chordata > Aves > Passeriformes > Acanthizidae > Mohoua > Mohoua ochrocephala. The sequence continues at coordinate 29,876 of VZTA01026213.1, forward strand.
CTGGGACAGAGAGAGAGGAGGAAAACAGGCCTGTACTGTTTGGCAGCCTGCTGGGTAAAGCCTGCTGGTTTAACAAGGAAAAGAAAGGGAAAGAGATTATTATCCACTTTTTTTTCCCTAAGTTTTCCCTCTATGCTTTCAAACAATGAAGGTCAAAATTGAATGCCAGCGTTTCCTGTGCATTTATCAAGTGTCACCAGGGAAAGGAACCCCAGGTGAGAGTCTGTGGATGTTCCATGCTCCCCGCTGGTCCCACTGCTCAACTCTCAGCGGTGCTGGCCCACAGCAGCCAGTTCGTGTAATGAATTCCCCCAGCCATCCCAGACTTCAAATTGTGTTCGGGAGCATCAGCCTCGAGTTTGTGTTGCTATGAGTTAATGTCTTCTGGTCTCTGAGTCATTGCTGATGAATATTCGGGTGTTTGGAGTCTCATCCCTTGCACACATGAACACTTTCCAGCAATGTTAATGAGATTTGCAACCAATCCTTTTTGACTAGAGCATAGCCAGAGCCAAGCAGAGCAAACACAGAAGGAAAAAATTGGCATGCTGCCATAATCCAAACATCCTGATTGCCAAATTCTGACCTGCTGACCATAATGCTTCTAGAGTCAAATACTTCAAAATTACATGTACCTTTGCTTTCTCCTGCCTAAAAATACTTATTTCTAGTCAAAAACAGAGAAACAAAGAGCCCTACAATGTCCAAAAGCTATTTCTGGGACGTGTCTGAAAAATACCGACTTAAGACTTCTTAAGCCAGCATGAATATAAAGTTTCATTAATTCAAGAGGATATAGGATACTAAAATGTTCTAAACCCCCTGAACTTGTCATTTTTTTTCCCCAAAAGTGACCATAATTGTGATAAATTTTTCTGTTTAAGCTCATGCAGACCTCCTAGTCTCTACAGTTGCTCTTCTTATAGTAGCAGGCACTGAGATCCTGTATGTAAATCATGTTGCAGACTCATTAGTGTTACTGCTGCTTGGTTGCTAGCTGAGACACCAGTTCTGATTTAGGGTATTTTGACACTTAGCAACAAACTAAGCTTTGTGAGCAGGTGGCTGAGCCAAAATAGTAGCAGAGTTCGCAGTTAGCTGAAATAATAACAAGGAATTGCTGGTCAGAATATGCATTCTTTCTTGATTTATTAAAACAGCATACCAAAAACTCGTCTGTGAAGGATCCACTCCCACGAGACACCTGCTTCAAAGCCACCGTAATACAGGTGTTTCGCTTTGCACATAGAGGAACAGTCGCCACACCCACGGTGTCCAACCAGTGGATCCATTCACCTGTGGTGGCCAAAGTAACCAACAGCCTGCGTTTCTTGCCTACCCAGGAGATTTTTGGCAGCTCAGTTGTAAGCTCTCCCAACAGCTTCTCGCAGCTGCAACTCTAAATACACCCTCCTTTCCAGATCTACATTGCTGTTCTCTCTGCCTGAAGGATTGGAAGTTGTCTTAGGTGGTCTCTCCCAGCCCCGGTGTGGCAATTCTCTTTCTCTCACTCCGCTTATGCTGTACAGAGAGGGTAAGGACATCCACCTTTCCTTTGAGGGTCTCAGTGATACCTTGGATCAAGGACCTCCTCTTCACTGTTCTCCAACCTGGCTGCCAAAATTGACCATCACCTGCCTGACTTCACAAGCAAACCAACTTTCTAGGCACTGGAGATAGCATAAAGCTGTCACTGTGTGCAGCGTCTGCAAACTTTTCCTTTCTGAGAGGGAAGGGGACCACTTCCCCTCACATGAGACCCTCTCAATATGTCAGATAGCCAGACTGAAACAAAAGAACAGTCAAAAAATCAGAGGAGAGACCAGCTCTCCACTTTGGACAATGTGCATTTATACTCTCCAGTCACTTTTTGTTCCTTTTAATGCTGCATGTTCGTAGTCTAATGCAGGGATTTGAAACCCGTGGCTGAAGGTCAGACACAGCCTGAAAATTAATCTCTCATGGCCTGTGGCCACTCGGTTTTTAAAGGCATGACTGCTGGCTTGCTGGACAGCCTGAGCTCCTGGGGTGGCTGGCCAGCAGTGGTTGAAAGGGCAGCAGAGCTCTTGTCAGGAGGGCAGATCCCACCCCAGCCTCCGGGCTGGAGGATGGCGCTTGGGGAGGTCCGAACATCCGTCTGCTCCTCGCAGCTCCGTGATTTCACTGCGAGGCTGTGAGCAAGCCTCTTCCAGAGCTCTTGTGTTCTGCAAAATGGGACTAGAAATAGAAATTTGTCTCATGCGCGAGACTTGCCATCTGTTTGGGAACCTTGCTAGCAGGTTCACCAGCTGAAAGTTCAGTGTTGAAGGCTTTGTATGGGAGGATGAGAAGGTGTATGTGTGTGGGGGGGGGGCAGGTTGGGGCGGTAGCCCTGCAAAGGTTCGTGCAGCAGTTGTGAAAGCAGCGGAGGGGACTGGGGGCTCAGCCTTGGTGGAGACGCTGCGGGTGTTTCCAGGGTACCGAGCTGGACACGAAGCTCCACTCGCAGGCTCACAGGCCAGTGAGTGGTAGGTACTCGGTAGCTTATGGGCATGCAGCCCGAACCACTTTAGAGGGCAAAACTTATTTTCAGAAGGCAGAGGAACATTCTCTAGGAAAATAAGCTCTCTTGCAGCATGAACTTGCAGAAATTGCTAGTCGCTTTTTAAAATCCTGCCAGTTTACATTTACAGATCATTATGTATAAAGAACTAAGTTTTATTAACAGTTGCAGAAGAAATCATTGAAGGTATTGCAGAGAATTGTGATCCCAATGAGGAAATAAGCTCCAGAAGAGGAGGAATTGTTGACAAGCAAGAAGCTTTTCCCAGAAAAATACCACTGCCATTATTAGGAAAGCATGAGGGAAAAAGATATATATAACTCAAGACATGAGTGAGTTGTCTGGCTTAGGGGAAAAGGTAAAGGAGAATTGTTTTCTAAAAAGTTATTTTTAAGATGTAAGCAGGTCTTTAAAGCACAGGCAATAATTTTGCATATTATGTTTGCCAGCACAGGGAATTCAGCAAATGAGCACCGAACCCAAAGGGCTCCATCCCAGATGATAATTCTCATGCAAAGGGTATTTAAGTGTACCCCTGGGCCCGCATGGAGAGATTGGGCAGGGACTTCTGCGACGAGTGCACTGCAGAGAAAGAGGAAGAATGATCAGCAAAGGCCATGGTATAGACTGGAGTTATCAGAAAAATATTAACCCTGTAGAAAGTGGTCAGATCCTGTTATCGCTTCTGTGAACCCTTAGCCTGGTTATTGCCATGTGGTACATTAGATTATTTCTTCACAGCAGCTCTTGTAAAGCCCTTTATACATTCATGAATAGACATTTAAAAAAAAAAAAAGTAAGCTGCTTTCTTGCTGACTTGATACATTCCAAAGGGCCAGGGCTCAACGTCCTTGGACATGTGAGTTCTTTGAAGATGCCTGAAGATGGGCATGCACGTGTATGTGTGTAATGCATGTGTGTGGAGACCTTGAGGCTGATGGTGCCCAAGAATTTAACTGGAATGAGTTGGAAGACCTTCTAAGATAAAACGAATGCAGGGAAAGAATTCTTGCAATGAAGAGATGGCAAGAGAGAAGCACTGGCCCTTGGGCTTCTGCTGCTCTTGCCTTTACATGTCGTTGCCTGTTTTCTGAGTTGTTTGGGATTTCAGTAATGTACTCAAGGCTACTGAGTCAAACAGAGCTAGGCTCAGGCCTCAAAGGTATTACAGATCTTCCCATCAAACCTCCAGGGGACCAGTTTAACATTCAGGCTACAGGATATGTAAGGTACTTTACCACAAAGTTGATTCATTTTTACATCAACAACCTGTATATGTGCTAATACTTAAAAAATCAGTGGGTCAGTTTAAAGAGAAAACTGCTGGCAATGCTTTAGAATCAACATCAGCTGAAGTGACTGAGCCAAGGGCAGTAGGAAACCATAAAGACTGTAGCAAAGGAATGGAACAAGCTTTTGAGAAGATAGAGTTGTGGCTAATTTTGAGTGAGAGGCATCAAAACATCACTGTGTGTGCTTCTAGGGTGCCAAAAATTGTATTATTGTGTTGCTCCACATCACTCTGAGCCATTCTGGATCACCCTCCGGTGTAGTGAGACACTTAGGATGACTTACAAAAGTGTTGAGAGAGGAAACAGGTGGAAAGTGTTTTCAAGGCTGATGCAGTAGTAAAAATGTTGGTCTCTGATGAAATGAGAAAACCTGGCTGGAGTATGGAGATGTTGTTTTCCTGCACTTGTCACACAGAAGTGCTCAACTGATGCACGTCTCAAGAGAAATTTCTGAGTCAAAGATGACACGGCAATGGTGAGTTCAGTGTTTGCACTAGTATCAAAGTAAATTTATCAAAGACCCAGGATACAGGCATCCAACTTGAGCTAATTAAAAGTAGATCTTGCTGTTGCAATCAAATACTCTGTTTTAGTCAATAAAGAGCACAAAGCCAAACCAAGACCTGATGTAAGCCAGCGCAACCCTGACACAGCAGCTGCTTCGGGTATTACTTTAACCTGCCTTTACAACACAGCAAAACATACTTAATATTGATTCTTTTAAAAGCTGGCACATTATCAGTATGTGTTCTGGTAAGACGTGCCTCTTCCTGGGAGGGACCATGTGCTTTCACTGAAGTCGGCAGGAGCCAAGCATTTTTTACTCAGTACCTTTGAAAAGCAGCCCTGTATCTCACTGCAAATCAACCCTCACTGAAAGCAACCATCTGGGATGATTGTTGCTGGAGATGTTACATATGGAATAACTTTAACTCCTCTGTCTACTTCTACGTTACATACAGGATTTATAATAACCTGGAGTAATAATACCTTGTTTCTGATTTATATTTTTTCAAAAATCCATAGCCGATGTGAAGTCTTAGGGAAAGAAACCAAACATGTGACTTTTTGATCATTGTGCAGTTTTTAATTTGAAACCAAGTAAGAATTAGCTGATGCTTTGAAAGTTTGTTTATTCTTATTATTTCTCCCCACTTTTTTGTTTCCCTGCAAGTGCAAGTTTTTTTTAAAAAAAGACAGCAGTGGTTGCTCTGAGGATCACTTTCTGGAGTCTGTGGCTCAGCATTGGTCCGTGGTTCCAGGCAAGGCTTGCAAGCAGTATGAACCCATCCCAGCTGTAAAACAGGACACAAAGCAGAGAACAGACTTGCACAAGGATGCCTCAAAATCTGCTGCAGAGCTACTTTATCCTGAATCATCCTCCAGCTCTATCTAGTTGACATCATTGCCTCCCTTGGCAAATGACTGATCCTCAGAAATGTTTCTCTGGCCTTTCTCTGGCTTCAGGAATGGGCTTAGTTAATTTCTATAGTATGGAACCTGTTTAGGTTCTCTGATTTCATTCCCATTATTCCCCTTGATTCTCCAGTTAATTTTTGGAAATCTCCTGAAGTCAACATATGTGAGAACAAGAGAAGCAGCAACCAGACTTCTGAAGAAGATTTAACAATTCTTCTTTGTGTTATTATTTCTCTTTTCTGGTGTACTCTAGGAAGAGCTCCTGGAGCTGCCTTCATTGCCCATGTCCTTTACCAGGAACCTATGAGGGTGGACTGCCATAGTAAATGGATCTACTGTAACCCAGCCAGACATCAACAATACAGCTCAAGATTAACGAAGCACGTAAAATAAAAAGGAAGAGGAAAAACACCGCTCTCTTTTATTATTTGGTGTTTCCCCATGTGTATTATTTTACTTTCAAAGGATGGAGACGTGAAGAGCAAAGTCAAAACTCTCTCCCCTCACCGATGACTGTGATGGGCCAAGTAAGGGGGAGCAGAATGGATTTCTGGTGTCTGCCGGTATAGGCAGTTACCAAACTAACCTCAGCTACCTCCCAGCCACATCAGCCTTTAAGTCCAGCTCCATCACCCTGGGTTTATGGTGCACCAAAGCTCCGAGCTGGTAGGCTCAGTGTGGGGCTGAGGGACTGAGAGCCTCTGGAGAGTCCATCAGCCTCAGTGGTGGTGAGTTTCCCCAAGGAGGCTCACCAGCATTTGCCTGAAAGCCTTGATCCTGCTGGAAGATAAAAATGTTCAACTTCCCAGATATGCAACATCAATTAATATAACAAATCATTAAAGTAAAAAAAAAAAAACTAAAAGAACCGGACAATTAAGTCTTTGTAAATTTAGTTACTGCAGCGGCCCATTTCTTCAGCCACTCTAGTCCCACTGAAAGCAGCATGGAATACTCCCACTCTCAAGCTGCTAGCACAGACAGCCTGCCCCAAGCATGTGCTGCCACAGGTGTTTCAAAAGGGGGGATCCCACCAGCAGTATGATGCCCACAGATACCCTGAACCTTGGCCAGGAGTTTTGCCTTCTCCCCTTCAGCTCCATGACATCCCCTGCTTTTGTTCTTTTGTGGGCTTGCCCTGCTCTTCCCTCCCACTGGCTCTTCAAGCCCTGCTCAGAAAGCAGAGTTACTCTTGCTTCACAGGCATTCTGTTGTACACCATGACTGCATTTTTCTGGTAAGCCCTGTTACATACAGGGTGGTGGGAAACTCAGTTACCTGGAAAACTGAAATGCTCAATTAACAGCTGATTTTTGAGAGGAGTTACACTTCCTGCCGCATTTAATGGAATCAGCGTGTGACCCTCATAAGCCTCTCCCGCAGCAATGATTTGGCTACCCAGGAGCCCTGTGCCAGCAATCCATCTTCCAGAACCACAAACAGCTGATTGCTCACCCCAAACAGACCCACCAGCCCATCACCAGAGGAGTGCACTGCCAGTGAAGGCACATGCAGCCTAAATAGGGACGGCCTTCATCTTGTTCTCCTGTTGATCCCTTCCCTTACCCAGCACATTTTCCCCCACTCCTGCAGGAATGATACTGGGATCCAACAGGCAGGGGCTGCACTCAGATCACAGCCCTTCCTGCCCAACCTCACCATCTATCCTGGTCAAGGGAGAGACTATTCCTGTGGAAAAAAGCATGTAATTGGTCTATACAGTGGTGATGGCCATTCTGCAAAGGGGGCTGACTTAGTGTCAGTCGTGTGTTCCTGTTTCTGAGCACTTGGCTTTGTCACCTGCTAATGTCTTCCACACAGACCCAGCAAGGGCAGGGTAAGGCACATGCCTAGAAAGGAAAAACTCCCAGAGTGTCTTTACATGCTTGGACCTGTCCGGTCAGAGCTACCAACTGTGGACAAAACAGACAGAATGAGGGGTAATGCGATGCTCACATCTTGGAAAGCTTTAGCCTGCAGCTGTGGCTCACCGTCATTATAAGTTTAGTCCATGCTTTGTTTCTAAGCACCTGTTTTCTAGGTACAGGTTTTGTGCGAAAGAGACCCATAGGTTGAACAAATTGTTGTGGATGAAAAGCACCCAAAAAGGGGTGTGAGCCATAAAGGGCCTTTGCTGCTGGAGGAAGAGAGATATTTGACCACTGTTTGTTTGAGCAGTGATATAAAGAAACCAAGATCCACTTGGTGACAGAAATTACAGATTCAGAAAGAAAGTGGTATAATCAGTTTGCCTGCTGGCAAGTCTGTGTTGTTCTAGATACAGCCTCTTCTGCCTCTCTCCCTCAACATTGTCCCTAGTTGTATTTGTTTCCTGCCACTCAGTTTCTAAATATGTAAATACCACATGCAGATGTTCTTTTACTTTCTAAAATTCCCACATCCGCTGTCTGAACTCTGCTTTTTTTCCCCCTTTTCCTCAAAATGGTGGCTTTTCCCATTCACTTAACCTCACATTTTCAATTGTAACCACAGTTGGCTGCAAGTTAATTTGCAGTTTGATGATGACACTTCCCCAATGCTGAGTCTCTGAACGCAAAGGTATTTTTTTTTCTTGGGCACCAGTAATGCTGATGAGGTCAACAGAGCTTTGGGAATAGGTTTTATTACTTAAAAGCTCCTCTAGAACTAGCTGATTGGAACACAAAGTATTGTTTTATATTGCAAAAACTGTGGCTATCTAACTTAAACCAGTTGAAAGGCAGAAAATAATTCATCAGCGTGTTGCAGTGGGGTTTATAATGGCCCTGTGCAAAGCTCATCTTAGTAAAGGAAAATGTCTTCCTACAAACTAAACTGTTTAGGCAGCAGAGGCTTTGTAACATCATCTTTATAACAGTCCCTAAATTAGCTCGAGTTGTTTGTTCTCTAAAGGACAACAAACCAAACAAACCAAACAAACTTTTAAGCAAACAGCAGGGCAAACTTTTCCAGCTGCAAAGGGGATTTGGAGGCAGTGTGCATCACTAGTGAAGTACACAGAATTTGGTTAAAAGAAGACCAGTTCCCAAAGCAGGCATCTCGGTACAAGCACAGGTACAGCTAGATCAGCATAAAGATAATTCCAGGGATCACACAGGGTTAGTGTTCCACTCTGGAGAGAGCACCACCAATTCCTGCTGATACAAAGCCAGACCTGTGGGAGACCAGAGAATTTTTGACTTGAAGCTGGACTACCAAGCATTCCTACCATTACTTCTGAAGGTGCACTTTTTGTACCTCCTGTTGGAGTGAGCAGCGGTGGTGTGAGAACTTTTGCACCAGTACACCTACACAGAAAAATACTGACTGACTGCTTCAATGCCCTCAGATGGCATTGCCCAGGCAGATCTTTGCCATGCAGCTGTCACAGATGCTGAACTCTTGACCATCCCTCACATCTCCTGACCAGGAACAATGGCTTACAGTGTTTTAGTTTGTATCACAGTGATCTAAGAGCACACATTGGCTCAGCTCAGTTTTGCATGAGTTGATTGAAGAGTGCAGAGTGATTGAATTGAAGAGCGCGTTAAAGGCTCTCCAAGGGCTCACAGCCATTCAGACCAGAGATGGCAAGTCTGATATAAACCCTCCAAAATACAGCGTAGCTGCTGGGAATTCGGTGCCAGCGGCTTCACTTTAAATGTCTGTTCCTTTAAAACTTACTAATGCAAATATAGCTGAAGAATATTAAAATTGAGCTACAGCTCACTAGATTTACCCCTTACTCTGTGAGTTTTTTTCTGTGCAGCTGTCTGAAGTTCACAGCAGCATTTCACTGTCATTCTGCAGGTTATTTCCAAGCAGAGGATTTTTCTAATCAGATAAAACAACCTGAAGAGCACCATACAACCACTGAGATTCTGAGACGTATTTACTTTGAAGAAGAGCAGCATGCAGATAGCGTTTAAGAGCATCTCAGAATCTTATGAATTTACATAGTGATGAAAAAGATCAACAGGTTTTCAAATGTTAATGCCCTTCTTATTGTCAGTAAACTGCTGTGGAAAGATGATCCGTGGTCTTTTCAAGGGCAGTCACACTGGTATGACAGAGTAGAAGTATTTCATGAAACAATGCATGCAAAAGCACAAAATGTGTTCGACCCTTATGGTACAGATCTTGCAACAAGAGAAGGTTTTCAATCTGTTTCAGCCACAGTCGAGTCCAGGTTTAACCTAATGAATCTGAGTCCCAAGAGACCCACATTCTCCCTGCACGGGTAGGCCAGTCACTCATTAGCAGTGTCCTTTCAAAATGCAGATGCTTAAAACTGCTGTGTTTTAATGGTGCTTTAAGTGACATAAAGTTGGGAGAAGTTCAGAGGAGAAAAACAGGACGAATCATGAGCATGGAAGAATTTCCGTGCACAAGATGACTGATGTAGGACTCCTAGATCTGAAGAAAATGTGATGTGGGTGAAGTGCATGTCAGAAGTCTATGAATCTATAGGTCTCATGCTGGAGAGGGAAGAAGGTCTCTCCGATTCTCCCAGTACAAGACACACACGATGCCAAAGGAGGTCAGTGGGAGAGTGAGGTTCCAAGTAAACACGAGATGTTCGATTGTATCTGTTGGCAGCACACCTGGGAATCGCACCTTGGTGGAAGCCAAAATGTAAGGAAGATCTCACAGATCACAAAAGAAAGAGCCACCAAAGCTACTAAACAGAGATTCTATGTTGCATTTGTACCCAACCAGGATACTCCCTTCTCATACTTGAATCTGCAACACCCCTCGTTGCTACTACAGTTTCCACTAGACCAGATGTTTCCCACTCCTTCAATTAGGGTGGTCATGATGCATTTAGATCGCTTGAAATTACAGGAAAACATACTCTGTAAATTAAACTCTATTCTATGAACGCACTAGGAAAGAAAACAGACACTTCCAACTTTGCACAAATTAGTCTAACATGCCAATTCACTGATTCATCACTTAATTCATGATATTTCCAACTCGCAGTTCTCTGATTCATAACTCACAACTCAGGCAACACTGAACAAAATAGTTGCCTAGTAGACAGGGAGAGTGCTCATTCTTCCTCCCCCATCACCTTGTGGGTGTCCCCTGTTTCACACCTGGAAGCACAAAAGTCTCAGCAGTCTGGCTTTTGTTGGATCCACTTCAAAAGATTTTTGGGTAAGCTAATGTATTTATAACTTCCAGCTTGGAAGCTTGATCTACACCATTTCCACAAGTTAAGGGATTCTGAGGAAGCTGTCACACAGTCAACACGCCAGGATTATGGCTGCAGGAGACAGCAAGCTGCAGGTGATGGCAGCTGCGTAATGACCTCCTCCCCTCCCTATCCATCATGTCCTGCCCACGTGGTGCTGTGGCTTTGAGTGGTGCTGCTTCCAGCGTACACCAGGGCCTGGTGTGCACTCTGTGGTAGCCAAAACCCGAGCAGGAGCTGCGTGAGTGCTTGCGAGGGGTCCCTTTTACTCCCAGACTAATCCTGCAGAGACCAGACAGGCACAACCATGTTTGAGTTGGGCTGTAGGTGACTTACGGAAAAGGCCGAGCCCAGCCTGGATCTCCTTACAGTGCACACTCATCACCCCCTTACTCATCCAGCTATCATGCCAGCTCCAATACACAAGACAATTCCTCTCCTTCCATCAGCACTTACAGTACACTTTAGACTTTCCTCTTTCATAATAGGGATATTAATTCTGGTTTTCCCACCTCCTCTGATCTGGTCGTCTTCCTCTGCTGTGCCATCACTCAAACTCAGAAGCTAGCACCAGCAGCCACAGCCTTCTCCTCGGGAAAAACAAGGACAAACATGAAAGCAATATGCTGAGAAAAGGGCACAGCAGGAAGGAAAGTGCCCAGCAGCGGAAAAGGGCAGGGGGCCAGGTGTGTCACCGACTTGGCAGAGTGTTTATTGATTAGTTTCAGTTCAAACCAATTATCACTGGTAGTACCAGTCTCTAGAAAAGTCAATGCTCAGTCACATTCTCTCATTTTGGTGCACAAATCAGATGCTGTCATTGCTCATGAAAGGTCACAGCTTGGTGATGACCTAGCAGCACAGGCATCGGGGCTTGTCAAGCTTTTTACCTGTAGGAGCAATTTTCTAATGTCCTGGTATCTACTACTGGCTTTCTTTTGGTTTTTGCTGTGCTTTATCCAAATGAAATGCTTGTTGTTCCATGTCCTTTTTGTAACTAGTAGACAGTAAGAGCAGGTGGTTATTCTGTGTAGAATGAACTATTTATGACCTCAAAATAAAATGCAGCATAAGGGTTCATTAGGATGGGATGGTAACAGGGGCCTTCTCAGTGCAGGTGTAGGATGACATGGGCGGCCTCGGGCTACGAACAGCTCCCCAGTAGTTAATGAGTAATTGTCAGAGGGTGCAACATTAGGAGGTAGGTAAGACGAATTCTAGATGTAACAAAGGAGACTAAACAATGAGTACCCAACACACGTAAAATGCATCACATGTAGCAAATTAGGATCTACTGTGGAGCTGAATCAATAAAAAAAGAACAAGATGTGGAGTGTACTAGGAAGTGCGTAAAAATGACCTCTGATGTATCATAGGGTGATGAGGAAGAAATTTTCTGTTGTGCTTATCCCAGTGAAGAGGAAGACAAACTCTCCCCACTAATATCAAACTCTGCTTGGTGTTTGGGACACTGGTGAGCTGCTGTTAAACACACCCCCACACAGACTGAAGACATCACAGGGGCAGTGTAGAGGTGCATAAAAAAGCAGAGAAAGTAGAGCATGCTATAAAGTTTGTGTACCAGTTTTACTTAATATAATTTGGACTATAAATGTTACTATCATTGTAATAAAAATACAAGAATATAATTCCATCCTAATTATTTCAGCTACTAATAATTCTCTGATTAGATTACCGTTAACGAGACTAACAATATATTCTTCCCAGGTCTGCCTGTAAGATGTGTTCCCTTTTGATCGTAGCAAGATTTGTAATGTGACAAATTGATGGCTGTTGGAGCAACTCGGCCAACAGCTTGCATGTAACAAGTTGGTAACAAATGAGGTGTGCTTTCAGGGGTGACTTTTGTTTGCATTTGGCACCTCTGAGCTGCTGGACTGAGATCTGTGGAAGCAGAGGTTTGGGTTTGGACTGTTTCCCCCCCAGTGCATCTCTGAGCTGTGATGGTTGCGTTGAGGACCCAAGTTCAGCCCACTCAAAAAAGGCACTCAGCTGAAGAAATCAAACTCTGTAACTCTTTTCAGGTTCAGAGCTCCTCCAGACGTGAGGTTGCCAGCCTGTCCTCATTATTGATTGATCACACCCTCTGTGTACCTAAAGTGCAATCACAGCACTCCTTGCTTCTCCAGTCAGGTTCTACCTGTGTTTCATGTGACAGCCCATGCAGGGGCTGACCAGGGGCTGAAATCCCAGAGGCCATCCTCATTTCGTCCTTAGGTTTTTGTGAGCATCTCGGTACACAGTGAGCGGGCTGGTGGTGCCAAGGGCTGCTGACATCCCTGGTCTCTGTTCCCAGCCGTCGCTTCGCTTCAAGAGACCCACCTATAAACTATAAATAAAAACACTTCCTGTCTCTTGGCAAAGGTCATTCAGCTTAATGTCTCTCGGTAAAATGTCCTGTAATATTTAGCTGAGAGAAGCACTTCTTAAAAATGGGATGTAGGTAAGGTTTCATTAGGGGCAAACTGGTGCCTTAATGGTCTCTGACAAGTTAAAGCAAATTCCAGGGATTCTTTTTCCTGGCACTAGTGATGTTCTCTGGAAATCATCACCTTCTCCAATTTATTAGGTAGTCAGTTGTTGAAACAGAAGGAAAACCAAAGGAAAAGAGTTAAACTGAGCCTGTAAATTTTTTTTTCCATTTAAATAAATACGAGGTTTTTCTCCTTAACACCAAAAAAGACACTGTTATTAGCATGGCTCAGAAGTGAATTTTTAAATTTTTTCAATGAAGGTGCAGCAACTGGTGTCTACTATGCAGAAATAATTGATCAAAATACAGAACACAACACACAAGTGCAATCAGACACGCTTTATTTTAAATTCTTATTACATTGTATTTGTAAAATGTCTGGAATAGAAAGCAGGTTTATATGCAAGAGCACAAAATGGATAATTTTATTAGAAGATGTAGACCTTGGCAAGACTGCTTAATTACCTAAGAGATTGTCACCTGGCCCTGACAACACATTGCTCAGTCTCTTCTACCCCACAGGACTTATATGGGAGACTTTGACGTTGCAAAGTTTCTAATGTGGTCACATAAGCTGTATAAAATGAGGGTGTGTCCATACCTGCAGTGAAAGCTCCCAAAAGTCTGGTTTTCCTCTGATCCTGGGGTACTCTCAGAGTATATGAGGTGGTATAAATTTTTGCTTTGTTCCCCACGCTTTAGTAAAAAGAGCAGCTGCATTTCTCCTCTCCCAAGACTTGAACAGCTGATTACAGGTTTTGCAGGAGGTGCCATGGGCAATGTGTACCAACAAGAGGAGCAGAAGGGAAGGAACCTCCCTTGCTTTTCACTGAGGCCACCAAATGACATGGCCATACAGTAAAGCCCCAGTGTTTAAAGAGCAAGAGGTTCCTTTCAACTTTAGAAGCTCAGCAGGCTCCCCTGTGCTGTTAATACCTGACATGCTCTTACAGGCACTGTGGCCAGAGGGGCCAGAGTTGCTGCGGCTTGGGTAAGCTCCTGACTCTCAGGATACATCTCTATTCCTTTCCCAGATGAGTTGCTGTCCCTCTGTATTCCTGGGCTTGCTCATGTGCCAGGCCTTCATTCTGCTTTAGCCGTGATTCTTGGGAGCTTTCAGGCACATTTTAATCTAAACTCATACCCGTATTTTCGGTCTCACCCAGCTCCAGTGCAGGATATTGGCTAGGCTTGTGGGACTGGCAGGAGAAGACCCTCAGGCTCCCTGCTCCACTCCTCTTTCCTTCACCCCATTTACCAGCCTGGACTGCTGTGGGACAGCAAACACCCCTGACACACTCGTGGGTCTACAGGGTGGGCTCAGGAGGGAAAAAAAGGCAGAGAAGGGTGAGGAGAGAACGTATCATACACAAGAGATATGACCAGCGAATGCAGGTTTTGTGTGATAAACTCTGAGCAAGGGCAGAAAAACTCCGGATTTTCACCCAGCAAAGTAGAGGAGCAGCACATCAACAGCATACGGGGTGTGATGAGGGTATGAAGTGAGTATGTGCGGGTGCCTGCACACATGAAAGAGGAGGAGAAAAAGCATGGGGAAGCTGCAAGATGAAACAAGGGGCTGAGAATATTCTGGAGATAAAACATTCTGAGAGATGCTTCCAGCAAAGTGAGCTCTCCATGAACCAGAACATTATTAATTTGTAAGATAAAGCAGACCCTTTAGCTAGAAATACCTGCTTCTATTGCAGCCCGAATGATCTACCATAACGTTGTGTAATTCAGTATAAGAATTTATGACACTGGGTTCTTTATTTTTTTCCTTCCCTTTTCAGTGAAATACCAGGCCTTAATTAAAACTAAAGTTCAGATTACTCTGGCGAATGGAGCTTTTCAAATTCCCTTGCAGCACTAATGCCAAAGACCATAAATACAAGTGAACTACAGGAATAATATGACCTGGAATTGCCTTTAATTACATGTATCTATTTTTAAATCATTTGGCATCCAGGTGTTTTTTTTATGCTCTTCCCAGCCATACCAATTAGTTTGCTTTGTCGAATTTTTTCAGCACAAGGATGACCAAAATAACAATAAGCAGATTTATACCTCTCCCTCAGCCACCCCATACCATGCTATTTTGAAATATAGCTAAATGTGAGAAGAAGGCAGCACCTTGGTTCACGGTTTCTGAATCTGGACATTCAGCTCACCATACACATGCCTCAAAGCATCAGAATTCAGGCTTGCAATCAGCTTTCGTAAACCTGGTCGCATTGGGATGAATTTTACTTCCCAGGTCAATGTAGAGTTAATCGGGATTCTCCTGAATAAAAAAAGAAAGGTATCAATATTGTGGTCACTCAGCCACTGGTCTCAACCTAACACACAACTGGAGAAACTGAAGGGGGATAGTATAACATGCCTCAAATCTTTTATCTCATTCTCATAAATGTCATATAAATTACTCTCTCCATCTTCTATTCCTCTCAGAACTGACCCTGTTAAAGCCTTTTCTAGCCTTTCCTCCAGGCTAATTTTAAATTTCCAAAATGAATCCATTTTCTTCTGCCTCCTGTCACTTCCTCTCGCGATCGCTTTCAGAATGACTTTCTTTATATCTAACATATATTTTTTTCTACTTTATAATTCCATTTTTCCTGCTTATTATAGCCTATAGCCTAGTGGTGATTCCTTAAATGGTTAAGTAAGTCCTTGCTGTGAAGTGTCCGGGTCATTCCACGGCAAACCCTACGCAGGGCTGATGAGATGCTGAGCCCCTCTGCCACTCCTACCCTGAACCACCCTGCCACAGGGGTAACATCAGCAGATCTCTTCAGTGGCCACTTCAGATGACTTCTTCATGTCCATACAAACAAGACAAAATATTCTTGGGAGTCCTGCTGGTGGTAGCTACTCTTTCACATTATTTATGACTCTTGATAACTCCTATATAAAACAACGGTATTCTACACTGCTCTTGGTTTTCAATTTTTTTTTGCTACAATTAAGATGCATGGACAGCCTCAGGTATTGGTTTCTGTGTTTTCTCAGTGCTTTCACAAGGTTCTGTGCGCAGATTTTGAAGGCTGATATTTATTGATTGATCGATTGATTGTGTTTGGGGGGATGCTGGGATACAGCTGCTCCAAAGGAACCAATGGACAAAGCAGTGTAGTGGGGAGCTATTTATGAAAATGAATGATTTTTTTCCTCAGCATTAAAAAAGAGAGTTATGACTTCAAGCAGTGTTCTTATCTCATATGGCTACAGTGTCCTGAAAACAACTGAACAAAGCGACAGCAAAGCAAACCTATAAGTCAGTCACTGTTTCAAATTCTCATCTGGTAGGATTTGGTTCTCAGGTGCCATGTCCTGTGCCAGGGTCAGGGCAGAAATATCTGCCCAGGCTTAGCACAAGCTGCCACGAGACAAGAAACCTTAATTAGCTCTAAATGAGCTGGCCTGGAATCCTCCCACCTGAGTATTTGTTTCAGTGCCAGCCTGTCCCTGGTAAAATGAGAGGTATTCCAGCTCCTTAGAGGTTAGCTTAGGTATCTCTGCCTGGTACTGCATTGCATTTTGCATATATAGACAGAGGTACCTCGGGGCATGTACCCAGTTTTAGAAAAAAAGGCAGAGAAAGGTCACATTTTTGACGTGAGTATGTGCAGACTGCTTCCAGCAAAGGGTTTTCCCTCTTTTTATCTTTGTTATCAATGAGAGAGGTTCTGTTCCCCTCAGCTGGCCGGCTTGCATCCACCAGATGCCCACTAAAATGGAATCATGAAAAAACAATGACTTCAATTGCTGAAGAAGGTAAAATACCTTTTAGAGTTTATGGGAATTATCTGCAAGGGATTATCTGAATGGAAAGTGAAGAAGTTATTATACAAGTCTGCTGTGCCGACTACACTTCTTGAGCAGTTGGGGGGGCCAGAATCTCTAAGGATGAAGGGTTTTGGGCCACAACTTTGCAATGCTCCAGTGAGAGAAGGGTAGCACCAGCATCCTTGTTTTGTAGTGCTATCATCTCAGTACATATATATATGCGTGTGTATATATATGTGTGTGTGTATATATACGTGTGTGCGTGTGTGTGTGTACGTGCAGGAAGACAACAGCTGTGCTGGGAAACCAAACCTACCTTTTCCTGCCTCTCTCCTGTCCTATTTCTGAAACAAGTTGCTTCTCACTACAAATGCTAATACTAGCTTAGCTTTGACATACAGAAACACCCAAAATGGCTTACCTGCTAGTATGAAAGTATGCTTGGCTATAATCCTTTTAGCACTATCCATCACTGCCTGGTTAATTGTCATTTGTCATGCAAAGACTGTGCCCCGTGTAGGAATTGCTGCTGCCAAAGGCTGTTTCATAACTCATGCTCCTCATCTGTCTGAGGCTAATAGCTAAATATCAATATCTATATCTATATATGGACTTTATGAATGGTCAAGACTGAAGCCCCCAGGCCATTACACAATGTTGTATCAGCTGGGTCACAAATGACCAGTTTTGTGGGGCCACTCAAGTGATACAGAAAAGCTACCTTAAAAGTACGCAGAGGTCAAAAACCTTATTCCTACAAAGAACTGTAACAGCTCCGTCCCATATGTCACAGTCCCTGGTAAATAGGGAAGTGTTGGAAGGGTGGGGAAAGCCTAGAATGTGTTTAATTCTCTTTGCAAATGGGGTAAAGCCACCCTGATCTGATTTTCCCGGGAGAGAACTCAGTGATGAATGATTCTGCATAATATGCTGAACCATCACCACACTGGAGCCATTTATCACTTTGAATGCATGGAGACAAATGTGATTATTATTTAAATAAACTACAACTGCCCCTTGCTCTGTCCTCTGTGTGCATCACCTGCATCCTACATTCACCTCAGAGAAGTTAAATCTTAAAATGACTAAGCCGATCCATTTCCATTTTAAATGCTGCCAAGGGCATTACTGAGAAGGGGAAAACACGGTGACTCTAAGGAAAATGACGTGTGTTCCGTGAGTCATTTTCCTCCCCTAACTCTTGTACCTTTGATGCACCTGATAATTTCTGCATCCTTGAAGGTGAGGGCAGTCCACGGCAGCTTTTGGATCGAAAACGACGCAGGGCAACAGGGGAGGCTGGCACGGCTGGGCAGCAATGAGGGCTATTGCTACAACTCGTGTCACTCTCGTGGACCACGCTGAGTCATGCTCAGCAGCACCTGTGACATGCCGTGTGCACAAAGCAAACACAGTATGTTGCCCTTTCACAGTTATTTTTCTATCAGCTCCACTCTGGAGATTGGTTTTGATCTTTTTATCCCCGTCCCAGGTGCAGTCAGGCTCAGACCTCCCCTGCCAGCCGCAGAGGATGCTGACAATTTATGCAGCTGCTGAAGCACGGGCAATTTTTCAAACTCCTTTTGCACACACCCGGGGACCATCAGCTCAGGTAATGACAGATACTAAGCCCAGATAGATAGATGCCCAGGACTAAGCAATAGCCTCAAAATTTTCCAAGTTTCTGCATTATATACGCTCGGCTAATGCTAAGCTCATAACACTGAACTCAAATGGAAAGAGGATTTACAACTTGCTTAGCGTAGGGGTATCATGGTGTCAGCGTGAGGTGTGACTCTGAGAATAATGAAGGTGGCTTTCCTTTTCCTCAGGTCTGGGAGCACCCGGTGCTGGGAACACGCCTGTGTGCCGGGGCAGCCCTGTGCCGTGGAGCTACTGGGGGGAGCTGTGTGCTCACACACGCGCCGCAGCTATGCCAGCAGGCTCTGCAAACAACACACATTTTGTGTCTTGACATGAGCTTGAAAAGATCATCTGAGGTACCTGAACGTCTTGTATAATCATGATTAACATGAGCAGAGAAGAGCCCTTTCTGAAAACCAGCACAGGACTCGATTTGCACATGCTGAGTGAGCAGCAGTAAACACTTCAAGTGCAGGATAAATCTTCCTCTCTGTGATAGCAGCTTGTAGGTGCTATTGTCAAGTGCTAAAAATAATGTAATACAGTGAAAAAGTAAACTTGGGCTGCACTAGCAGCTACCCACAAACACTACCCATTCCTCCAACCCTGGTACTGAACAGATGAAATGCTCTCAGTCTCTCTGGATAGCCCAACTTCTACTGACTATTGAGACCTATAGCTCCCCTGTGTATTGGATTTTAAAGTACAGAGAGAGTGTTTGAATTAAATTACTCAGCACAGCATTAGTTAAGTGTCTCTTGTGAGCTTCCTACTGTGAGCAGGCAAGGGACAAACTCCCAGCTGGTTGTGCTTTCTTCCCTACCCGAACTGCTTCTTTATTGTTCTCAGCACGCCAGGTCCCTCAAGGCGGAGCGTGACGTTCTCCAGGGTTTGTTTCAGAGGATTAGTGAATTCCACAATCACGGACGTTTCTTTGCCAGCTACCAGTTCACCTTTGGTCTGCAAGACAAGGAAAGGACAATGCACCAGAAACTGCTAATAACAGATACACAGTACTGGCAAGGCAGAAGAATGGAGCACACAGAAAAACAGCCGAGGCGAAGGATGCCTAGTGAGAAGAAAATTGTTGGATGGGCTCATAGGTATCACTGCACATTTTTCCATCCATTGTAATTTTCCCTCAAACCACATGGCAGACCAAGAGGCAGGCCCTCATTTCCATAGAAAACCAGAAATCTGTGTGTACAGCTCTGGAGCTGAGGGCCCAACTGAGGGTGAGTCCAGCTGAGGGGGCCTCTCTCCCAGACTCTGCCCCCCTCCTCAGGCTCCCCACCAGCACTGAAGTGATCTGCTCAGGACGTAAGCTCCAGAAGAGAAGGGCAGGTCTTGCTACCCTAAATTAGAAACACCAGGCTACAGCGGTTACACCCTCAAAGATGTCGTGCCCATCTTCCCCTTGCTTTTGCATTCTCTTCTCATGCTCTGAAGGCTTTCTAACCCTGCACATGTGCTCTCTGGAGGCCTGAAGGCCAGTTTTCCTCCAAATCCTATGTGAGCAAAAGAGCAGTACATTTTGCACTGGAAAACAGTAAACCTCCAAACAAATGTGTTTTAAAACAAAGGCTACATGCATGGGGATTTGGGGTTCTTTACCCCGCTGGAAATTCAGCATTTCTCACAGAATATGTGTACTTGTTTTGCTCGGGCAAGGGTTTTCAACTCATGGCTGGCAGATCTGCCAGCCCACCTCATGGTCCATCAACTGATTTAAAGGGCCTTGAGAGAGGTAACCAAGAAGAACAAGTATCTTGTCAATAAATTTAAAGTGGTGTTTTAAGGAAGTGTGACATTTGCAAAAAGCTGCATAGACTCTGGTCTAAGGGATTACTCTGTGCCAAAAAACAATGAAATGACTGGAGTAAAGGAGGAGATACAGCTAAGCTCTCAACAGCATTTGGCCACCTGAATGTGCAAAGGGACATCAGTGGCATTTTTGGAAGTCTTGGTCCGATTAGAGATCTTATAGCCTCTTTATATCAATTGACTGTTTAAGATCACTGGGTGTGATTCAAAATCAACCTGAAGTCCCACACATGTGGCTGAGACCATAATATGTATTTGCTGATCCTATTTTTGTAACCTGGTCTCAAGGTTAGAATATGGTGTAATTTCCTCACTTGTTGAGTCTGACAATCTCCTTAGACCAACAGAGAAAGATCAAGAGGACATGAGGGAAATACATTTTCTGTTCTTCTCTCTCACTCTCACATTAAGAAATTTGGTCTGCCAGTCACATTCATTGAACAAACTTGACAAGAAAACGAAACAGATAAACTTTCTCAAATGTCTTTAAAAAAGCAATAAATCAAAATTTCCTCTATCAACACATGCTCACACACATGCACACACACCCCCATTAAAAAATCCAGCTTTTAAAATTTCAGTGTATTTTCATACATCACAAAGAAACAGAAAAGAAAGAAACTTAGTTTTACTCAAAAACATGGGTTTTGCACAACAGCCTATCCTATATGCTAAAAATCCTTTCTTCAGAACAGCAAGGAGGATAAACTATTTTAAAGTTGAACATCTGAGATGATGTATAAGATGTTCTGTTTAAGTATTGAATTGAAGGAATTCTTTACTTTTAAAATTTGGTTATAGAAGATTGGTATTTGAAGCAGAGTTTATCTTTCTTGTCTACCTCCTTTCTGGAATGCTCAGTAAATGAAAACCATTCTGTTTAAAAATGCAATTATCTGATCAGAACATAACGGTATTTCTGAAGACCATGAAACAGAGTGGATTTTTTGGCAAGCTTTGCTGTAGTTTGATTCACGTTTTTAAAAAAGCTTTTTCTGTATAAGGCTGCAGTTGCTACATAAATTCTTATATGGAAACCTGAGCACTGGTTCAAATAAATATATAGAGGGGAAAAGTTGTATAAACTTGGATTTTTTTCCTGGTCCTGAATTTTACAGGGCTGTATTCATGCTTATATAAAGCTTCCTGAACAGGTGTTCTGATTATTTTTTCTAGTGTTAGGAAAAAAGCAGATCCAAATTCCATCGTTCAAAGTAGATGAAGGCTCGGTGCTTTTGAAAACAATGCAATTTATTTGGATGCTCAGTTATGAATTGAGAAGTTTAAATCCTAGCCTTGCCTTTGCCATAAAACATAGGCTCCTTGTAGTATCACAAGCATTACTCTGCTCCATTTTCATAGGTACCACACCACTGTCTGCAGAAATGCTTCAGCTTTCAGGGTACACGACTGACAGCACATTCACAGAGTGGTAGCAAAGCACTGAAATCCTAAGACGTTGTCCCAAATCCATGCTGCCCATTCAGGTTTGGAGAAACTTTCCACAATATCTGCAGAAGCTCTCCCAGCAAAATCACTTCACTTGCAGTGTTCTTCATTCTTCAGCAAGAGGCCTCTGTGCTGTGTTGCTTTAAATATAATTGACTTTTGAAGCAGTTAAAGAACTTGAGTGAGTAATCTCTCTTACCCTCTGAGTCTCTTCAGCTTTCTCAGATCTTTTCCTCTCTTTCCTCCACTGAGATCACTGCAGTTCTTTACTACCAGTGCTGCTGTCTGCCTCTCTCTTCAGTGTAGGGACACCCAGGACATTATTTAATGCGCCTATACACCCTCACACCCTCCAGCCAGCCTCTGCTCTATATGGTCCAGGTTAGACACTCCAGTGTGCACACACACACACACACACACTCCTCCACGCCACAATTCAATGTGACAGCCCATGTCTCCCTTCCACCACACCCTTGAGCTACCTTGATCCGCAGGGCGGGAATTTCCAGGGCCATTGCCTTCTGCACGGCCAGAATCTTCCCCGTCTCGTTGATCCGCGCAGTCACAAAGAAGTGGAAGGAGGCTTGCTCCAGCAGGTCACTCATGTACTCGCTCGATTTGATCATAATCTCGAAAGAGCTGGCTGGGGGGAGACACAGGAAAGAAAAAAGTCATCTGAAGCAATCTCATCAGGAACTGCTCCTCTCATCACGGCCAGTGCCAGTTTCATGAGTGCCTTGGAAAAGTGAGAGCTACGAGTCAAAGAAAGACTGATCTTTTTCCCCCAAACTAACTTCATTTCTTTACTTCACCATATTCCCTCTAATTTTTCCCTCTTTCCATTTAGGCTGTCAGCTCCCAAAGGTAAGGACTGGGTTTGTGCACAGCCTCTGACGAGTACCCTCAGCATGGGCCCAGGTCACTGTTGAGGGTTTCTAGGTGCTACCACAAAATGAGTGAGAAGGAAGGCTGAAAACACACATCTACTGGGCACAAAGGTTCAAAACATCTTTTGAATGTCATTCCTGTAAATGTTTGCTATTTCACTTTATTCCTGTGTTTTCTTTGCCTTTCTTCTTGGCACAGGGATGCCACCAGAGCAGCAACTAGGGGGTATGAGCCCATGCAGGCTGTCTGGGAGATCACCTGTTCTCCAGGACATGACTGGATGTCTGCCTTTGTTCTACACTGGACTTGCCTGAAAAATTTGGCAAGAAGGTCTTCCTGTCACCAGCATGCCCTCCAGAGAGCTTTCACGTGCTCCCTGACAATAATTATTGGAGGGAACAAGTCCCTGTAGGCTAGACAGTTGAGAAGCAGGGAATCATTAATTTTAACTATATTGAACTGCAATTCCCAGGCCAACAATGGTGTGAAAATGTGATGCAGGGAATCAGACCTGCTAACGAACTGACCAGGCAAAATATATAGACCTGGAGCTCTTCTCTCTATAAACATTCATTATAACCGTAGTAAACACATCAAGATCTCCCATCTGTTACCTGTGATGATTACTGTTATCCGTTATTTGTATTGTATTTGTGACATACACTGTAAACGCTGAGATAATTGAGCTCAGTTGGGTAAATGACATTCACCCCTTTTCACTCTTTTGATCCGCTCACATCAAAACCAGTTCCTTGATTTGGTTTCAAAGCTATTCCCTTGGTGGCCACCTGACCTGGATTTACTAGGCCAGCCTTAAATTGACTTGATGTGCTCCTTCTCCCTCCCTCTCACTTTTTATCTTGTGTAGAAGAATTTCCCATAATACCCTTAACTGTAAATTATAAATCAGGCGAGGTATTTCTCATCTGAGAAGTAAATAAGTAAATAAATTAGTTACCAACCAGGAGAAATTTACTTTAAAATGGAAGAAAAGACAAACTTTTCTGTTTAAATTTAATCACTGCAGGAAAAAAAAGAAGAATAGACTTCCATTGCCTTAGCCCTGGTTGTGCTGGTAAGTTGTCAGTACCACTTACTGCATCTGGGAAAGCCAAGGGAGACACAGCACTGAGTTGCCTTACGGTCTTTCAAAAAAGTAGAGAAAACTAAATATAACTCAGTAGATGCAAGAGCACCTTTGAAGGCACTGGAAGGTTTAAGCTATTCAAATCCTCAAAGATGTTTTCAACCCACACAATTCCTTTAATCATTATTCTGAAAAATCATTCATTCGTTTCCTCTTCGAAAACTTAGTTTGCTTCATTCTTTTAGTAGTATGGGCTGGAAGACTGCCTTTAATGCATCTTTATTGCATTGTAATTCTTTGTAATTCTTTGTTACTTATGTATATATATACACACATATATATACACACCCACATACACATATATGTGTACACACATATACACATATGTACACATACATACACACATGTTTCTTGCCCTGAACAAAGTCTACAAATTCTGCTTGGGTGCCTCAGAAGGTACCCTCCCATTACACCCCTGACAGAGTGTTCTCATGCACTTGCAGATAATCACACTGCCTCTCTTCACACGGCCCACCTGCTCAGACACTATTCCTGATTCCACATGTACTTCTTCCCAAGGAAAAGGTGAAAGAATTCATGCTCAAATTTAATGTATCACCTTCAGAAATGGCGTAATTTGCGAGGAGTTTTTGTCCTGTTGCAGGACAGAGTGCCTCACAAGTTGATCGTTTAGCTCAGATACAAGCAAGTTTCCACCTTGAAAAGTGGGAATAACTTCAGAAATGTCTCATTGGCCAGAAGCAGCGATGGGGACATACTCTTGGTACACATACATAAAAATCCATGTTCTATTCTTTCAGGTGCCTCTCCCCAGTCTGCGTTCACTCACCATCACTCGATTCAGAGTTTCCTGTACAATTTCAAGAAGCTTTTTTCAAAGCACTTACTTAACTTAGAAAAAATGAATTATGATCCTCAATGACGTTTAAACGTCTATTCATTTCATTTCTTGCAGAGAGGAGCCAGGTGACCCTCAAAGCACTGCAGAAGCTGTATTTTAGGTAGTAATACCCTACACAGACCTTTGATGCAAGAGCAGACGTAAATAAGTCCTGGAACCAAGCACAAATCACAGCCAGAAAATGTAGCAGGTATTTGCACTTCTCCTACAAGATGACTGAATTTTCCCTCATCAAAGAAGCGGCACAGAATTTAGACCAAGACTATTGAAACTGATTTTTTTACTGTACCTATTCAAGTCTCCATAAGTTTTGCAGTATTTCAGATCAAATATTTAGTAACTGATGTAAGTCACTATAAACCCTCACACTGTGTTTTGATAGCATCTGTTGGAACAACTCAACGCTCGTTTCCAGGACCCCTGCAAATGATCCAGGGAGTTAGAAAGAATCAGTGAGCAGCTCTCAGGGCTTTGTTACAGACCAGAGGTAGAAGTTTTATTAACCTTCGCCAATAAATCCTTATCAGTGGACTTCTATTTTTTGCAGAATAATCAGCTCCAAATAAAATGTGCAGTTTCAGATGATGTTCAAAGTGAGGAAGAAAGCAGAGGGGGGTTTTTTGGTGGCCTGATAGGAACTGTGGTTCCATGGAGGCTTCTCACTGAGACAAAACTCGTCCTCTTTGAGGAAAGAGGGCTCACAGTGTCTCTTGAGCTGGGATGAGGTGGACAAGACAGAAAGCTCAGAGGTCAGCTAGAGTTGCTGTGATCCAGCAGCAGACCCAGTTCAGGAGGCCCATCCTTTGGGGTCCCAAAGTCCTGCCCTTCCTGCTGCGCTCAGAAAGATTGATTTGCCCAGCAGCAGTGCCTAGAAATCACCCTGCTGCTGACTCTCTCAGCAGGGAACTCAAGTGGAGGATCCTCTGCTTCCCCTCCGTAAGACAATGTTCTCATCACTTTTGCTGAGCTGGAAGCACTGACCAAGGACACAGGCCTGCCTGTAGAACAAGTGATTGGCAGTCACTTGTTGCTTGAGCCTGCTAGGTAGCCCTTGGAAGTACAGCAGGTCCTAAACACACTGGAGCTGCAACGGCTGACAGGAAATAGATTATGTCCAAGCTAAAAAAGGAGAACATCCATCCCTCTTCCCTACTTTGAGCAGTGCAAAAACCTGCCCACAGCCTCCTGAGTTAGTCTGCCAGGGACTGCTTCTCTGATGAGAAGTGGAAGGCACGATCTCCCTACTGCATTCCAGAGGGCACTAGGAAAAGTAAATGCTGCAACTGTGAAGATAACTCACCTTTGGGGTTCCTGCCCAGCTGACAAATGTCCCTGTTCTATTGTGGCACATTCTCATTATATATAAACTTTTTAGGTCACCGTAAATACAAAATCCTGAACCACACAGTCCTCCAAAGCCAGATATTCACTTGAATCTACCCAGAACTTGTCCGTTTCTACCAGGTAAGACAAAAAATTCACCTTTTTCTCTCTGTACATGACACCCTGTGGAACCAGAACTTACCCTTCACTTGCTGAGATGCTGCTAGGAAAAGAAAGGAATTCAAAGGAAAAACAATACCTTGCATCTTAATACCTGTGCTCCTTTGCTTTCTTTTGTACTGAATAAGAAAAATTAACAATTCCAAGACATGCAGATTGGTGTAAAAGAGCAATTATGCAGGGAGAAACAGCCTGAAGAGAACAGCCTCAGCTTTAAATGACCCTGGTATCCAGCCCAGAGTAAGGAGTGGATCCTTCTGGTACTCAATAGAATATCCTATGCCTAGCTGCTAGAATTGGCTCTACCCATGGGTGGACACATTGGTGACAGTTAATGACACAGGAGAAACCAAGCAGTTAATAACACAGAAATCAGGTATGCAAGTCTTACATGAAGAGGGTTGCAGTTTCGCACTGAAAGAGTGTTTCTTGAATTCACTTTTTGTGACTCCTGTGTAAAACACTATGTTGCCCGAAAGGTAGGTAGTAGCAGTGTAGGAGTTGCGACTCTTGTTCCTGAATGTTATAGTGACTTTGAAGTCATTGCCAAGGACTGCCTTTTGTGCTTGGAAGTCCATTTCAACATCCGTCTGTGGCTGGTACGTGGTATCTTGGATACTTTCCTTTTTAACACCATACATCACAGCAGTCTCAAGAGCCAGTCTCTCCTCATCTGAGCCTAGGAATGAATGAAAACCAGATTTAGAAAAGAAACAGAAGTGCAGGGTTAGCCCACCTGCCGATCACAAGGAAGTGTCTTCCATGGTTTGTAGTAGCTGAAATGAATGGATGAGGACAGTGAACCCTCCTGGGGTAACACTAGCAGCGGGAGAACTTCACAGCTACCAAGGGAGTTGGTGTTAAAGCCGTATCAGACAAATTGATGTAGCTGAATTCCTTTTAATAAAGCTACACTGGTTTACTCTGTGTGAACCTCTGGCTTGAATAAGAAATGTCTAAACATCTGTACAGAAAGCTTTGAATGGTTTTGAATGCTTCGAGTTGCTCCATGATTAGCCTTTATTTTCACCACAACTTACTTAATCTAAAGCATTTCTGAGTAGCAAAGTCTGTGCTCTGTTTGTGCCTTGTGATCAAGGCATCACAGTGTTTCTGGGATGGAGTTACAAATAAAGAATTCCAGAGGGCACTTTGGCAGCTTTTCATGAAGCTCC
Organism: Mohoua ochrocephala; assembly: GCA_013398855.1. Classification (NCBI taxonomy): domain Eukaryota; kingdom Metazoa; phylum Chordata; class Aves; order Passeriformes; family Acanthizidae; genus Mohoua; species Mohoua ochrocephala. The sequence continues at coordinate 57,080 of VZTA01026213.1, forward strand.
CTCAGTGACAGAGGTTTCCAAGTCATCATCCAAGAGCTGACTGAGATAAGTCTACACCCATATGGTCACAGCTCATTTCTGGTTACCTTCTCGGAACTTGTACTCCTCAGTAATGTCCATCATTCCATCACCTCCAACTTCCTTGGTCACAATCAGCTGCCCGATACGGGCTGTGTCAATGCCTTCTACCACCTGGGTTCCATTTTTCTCCATTTTTGTGTAAAAAACGTCACTATTCACCTACGAAATGAAATGAAAGAAGATTGAGATAGATGGAAGTAGAGAGAGGAAGAGAAGTCAGCCTATTTCCCCCAAAATAATGACATGTTGACTTGAAGTCCCACCAATTACTCACATTGAAATTTCATGTTTAAAATTAGTCATATGCTGAGATGAATTTTACTATTCACAGCTCCAGAACGACAGAGCGCGTAAACTTTAAAAGGCTACAGAGAGGTGATTCAAATTTGGGGAGCATTACTACACATTTCTTGTACCAAAAAGCTTTAGAAACAGAGAGGGGAATGCTTAATAGATAAAATATCTTTATTCTTTTCTGTCCTCAGCTATTTACAATTCAATTAGAGAGAAACTTGTCCTGCAGTGTTGCAATTCTGGGCATGCCTGCTCTGGCGATGCAAGAGGTTAAAACTGCAGACCAGGCCCTCTGTCTCCTTACTGAGATATTTCCCTCTCAGATCTGTCAGTCAAATCACCCATGTGAGATCTCCATGGCCCACAGCAGCCAAAAGGAATGTGGTGAGCAAAGAGGATGAGCAGCCGGAGCTAGTGACCCATTCAGCACAGCTGAATCTTGGAAGGAAAAATGACCACAGCCTGAAGTTTCAATAAAGTCAGAGCAGCTTTTTCTTATTATTACATAGGGGAGCAGAGATTAGAGAAATCTCTGTAGTTCATTAGACCCATATCACACCCACTGGCCTGCATGTCAAAATACAATGATGAGATCGTTCTGTGACATGAAGCACACATGAAGTAGCTTCTCAAACCATAAATTGCAGTGGAGCCCTATCTTCTGTCTCACTATGGCCTCACTGTTATCACTCATTGCATTAAAAATTTTCACGTATGTACCTCAGCATAGACAAAAGGAGCATCGAATTGGAAGCAAACGTGACCATGTTTAATGGCTTGAACTGAGGCTGGACCACACCTGTACATACCTATGAGGAGAAGAGAGACAAAATGAGAGCCTAAATTAATTAAAAACATGTCAAAATATTATATCTTCTCAAAGAAAAAGAATTCTTGGGGTTTGACGAACTCTTTTAATAGTTTACAGGATCTCCTGACCAAGAAGCAAAAAGTTTAATTTTGTTGCCAGCTCTGTAGATAACACAGACTCGAGTCTGGAACAACCTGGTGGTTTCATCACGTTAATGGCGTTATAACATCCACTGTAAGTCTCAAGTGCTTGAAATACAGTTACAGCTGGTTTTGGTTAAAACAGATAACTTTGGGGAGATTCAGGTACACCACTGGCTGAGAAAGATCTCACTACAAATTTGAGAATTCGTATTTTTAGGGCTGGAAAATTAAGGACTGGGAAGAAACAGCAGTGGCTTTTCACTTTTTTCTCTCCTGCCTACTGTCTGCTCATGAATTTTAGTTAGGGCTGCATAACATAAAGGAGAATTAATTTGATCAGGCTCCTGTATAGGTACTCTAAAATGTTAGAAGCCCTCTTTGGCAACAGGATTACATCTCTTCTGTACCAAACACGGCCTTTCTCATGCAGGATTTTGTGCCCAGGCACCATGAGCAGTGTTATAATAAGGACAGATTTATTTTAGAGGTCAAAACAAATCAGGAGAAGGCCCTGAGGCGAGTGTGGTTATTTGTCTCAAGAAGTTGTCACTGGCCACATGGTGCCAGGTGCCAGTGGCTCAGCTCATTGTTTGAAACAGAGATTCCAAACATTAAAAAGTGCGCTAAGAAAGACTTCAAGCAATATTACCATCACTGGTTTCTTGAGGTGTCCCATCAACAACCTGCCATCCTCCAAAACCAACAGGAAGGTCAGGTCTGGTCATCCAAGCTTCGTTCCAGCAATGATAATTCCTTAGACAAGAGATGGGACCAGTATATTAAATTCTTGGAAAGAAGCACACAGACCAAAACAAATCCTGTGTATTTATGTCCTGGCATTGCTTCAATAACACCGTTTGCCAGTTCAGGGGTAAAAAACTTGACTCATTTAAGAGAACAGATTTTTAGGTGTATAAGTTTGGTACCTATCAGTTAAAACCTGAAAGTCAAAATCCTTCATTGTAGTTTCGCGACTGCAGGTTGAAGAAGCTTAATTTTGATTCTTCTAATGTGTTCTGAGTGCAAATGTCTCAGAAAATATGCCAGTGTTTGGAGATTGCTGGGGTATATGAAAAGCTACACAAACTAGGATCCCTTTCCAGCTAGACACTTCCACTTCAATCTGCCTGCTAAAGCAAACTTTGAATCTTCAAGCCAATGAAACATGGTCTGCTTTATAATTATTCAGACTGAAGCTTTAGTGTCTCTTATGAAGAGATTCGAGATCAACTCCACGACGTACAGTGTGTACTTTTGTTTTCGTGGCTCAAAACAAGCATGCTTAGCTGGCTTCCATGTTGGTTGAGGAAAAGACCCTGCATGGCCTTTCTAAAGCTATCCTCACTGTGGAGTCCTTATAAGTTTTTCCCCGTGTGTCATGCCAATGCATGATGTCAGATCTCCTAAAACAAACATCTTTTCATAAAACCCACCTACAACCACTGTGGGCCAACTCATGTCTTTAGGGCCCGGGACACTGACCCAAAAGGTAAAATTCTGAAAGCAGTTCATCTAGGTGCTCAGGGTTAAAATGCTCTCACCTGGCTGGATGCTCAAGAAAATTAAAAAAAACAGTACAGCACCATCACAGTCTGCCCTGGGCGTTTCAAAGATGAGCAGAAAAGATGGACAGATGTTGTAACTTCCTGCAACGCTACTGAGAGAGCACAAGCAAGAAGAAAAGGTAATCTGGAAAGAGGGTCTCGCAGCAAAGCCTGCAAAGTGTTTGAATTTCATTACTGCAAAAAAATAAAAGAAGGAAAGAGTAGAGAAAGGGGCAATTTTCCTTGCAAATTATACATATCCTACAGCAGATCTGAATAAAATTACATCTGTGTAGCTGCTGATATAGCCTCTAGTACACGCAATGATATTAGCAACCAAAATGGGGATTGTTAAACTCTGACCATTTCATTAATAATAGGTGAAAACCAGCGATGGAGCAGAGTCAGAAGGATCTGAAGCTTGTCTAACAAGACATTTCAAAGTGGAAATGAAAGCTTGGATCAGGGTAAAACTTGTCAGTTAGGAGAGTTAATGAAGCAGCACTACAGAAAAAGGAATTATTCAAGGAAAATGACGCACGCTCAGAGAATTTTTGATGCTGCTGAGAGTATTCAGTGCTGAATCACGCTCACAGAACTTTGCTGAGGGCTACCTGAGAATGGGGACACACTTCGTGGAAGTGGGTATTTGAAAACTGCTATGCCAACATATGAGAAAGACAATCCCTGCCCTGAAGCCTTCACTGGTTCACTTTGAATCCAAGTCAGATGTGTCACTGGCTTTGCATTCTGTGAAAGAAGAACCTGAAGAGCAGGCAAAAGGAAAGGATGATACAAACAAGGCTGGGAGGGGGGTAACAGTGTGGAAAGTGGCAGATATACTTCAGTTCTGTAATTAGGTGAGGCGGTTTTTCTATATTTTTTTCTGTATTCATCTTCGGGACAGGACCTTTCTTTCTGGTTCCTATCGGTGCAGTGCTGGACACACCAGGATGGCAATTGCTTTAGGTCTGCTGCCATGCAAATAACAAATACACGTGAGGATATGGAATCTGGATGGACAGAAAGACACTCCTTGTAAAGCAGTGACCATCAAGGAAAGGAGGATGAGGGAAACCTTTGCCTTTCCAAATGCAGCAGAAACTTCTCTATAGAACTGAGCACAGCTGAGGAGCTGATTGCGGACCACAATTTGTCGAACTGATTCTGTAATTCTTGTATTCCACAGCAAGCCTGAGACATTAAAGAAAGCAAGAATGGCAATAGAGATCAATGTAGTGACCATTAAATATTTACAGAGATAATTACGGATAGACTAAACAAAGCAATGGAAAAATTAATAAAAGATGACCAGGTGGGTTTTATGCCTGGAAGACAATTCAAGAAGGGTAGCTCATATTGCTTATGGGACAGGCACATGCTGGAAGCAGCAGCTGCCCTTTTATGAGCTAACAAGTTCAGGCACTGAGGTCAAGAGGGGCACTGATAATATCATTGAGAAATTACAGCAAAGTGATTTGGAAGTAAATAGTAGAGCAGAGGTCTCAGAAGGGCTTTCTCCGCAAGTCTGGACGTGGATGAACTCCCACGCGGTTGGGTGACATCAAGCAGGTTTCCGCTGAGACACTGATGTTGATCTGCTTAGACCTCACAGCAGGAGTGAGTCTTGATTCCCATCCAAGAGAAATATTCTTTAAGTGTCTTTATATCATCGTTAAGAACGACAAGGAGAACAGACAGTACTGATGGCCCCAAATCCGGCCAGATTTATAAAAATAACCTTTTGCAAAGTCTGTGTAATTTTGTATATGTGTTTTGTTGGTGGTGTTGTTGTTTCCCATCCTGGGGGAGAAGACGATCTTTAATAAAAATAAATAAATGTCAGATAACATTCAGAGGGAGCCCCACACTCAGAGATTGATTGGAATAAAATTCCTGGCTCCAAGTATCCCTGAAGTCTGAGAGTATTTAAGACCTGAAGACAGATCAGCTCCAGCAGTACAAGGCTGGAGTACAACTACAATAGAAATGATATATTAATAAAGAAAAAGAGCTTTGCTTCCAGTTTTCAAGAGATTATAAATAAAAGTAGGAAATGCATTTTAAAAAATCATTATAAATACCTTGAGCTTGTCCTCTTAAAAAAAGAAATAAAAGAGACATTAAAAATAAAATCAGGGTTAAGACACAAGTCATTAGAAGTCAGCATGTGGGCTACCATGGAGTGTTACAGAGTAATGAAAAGAAAGGACACAGAGGAGAAATGAAAAGAGGTGTATATATTAAGTCATGCCCAAAGGGTTATGTGCACCATGTACTAATAAATGCACCGGGAGGATAAAAGCATGAACAAGGCAGTTAAGAAAGTTAGCAAGCCAAAGAAAAGCAAATGCAGGATGGAAGGGTGAAATGCTAGTGTAAAATTGCATATGGATTTCAGTGGGGCTAGGACGATTTTGGATGATCTGACCCTGTCCCAAAAGAATGCAGGAGAAAAATACATTAAATTAAGAAGCCTTGGGAAACAGCTGGGAAAAAGAGAGGCAGGGAAGTAAAGGGAAGTGTCAAAAGCTGGTGAGGTATTTCATAGGTCAGGTTAGGACAAGGAGAGAAGGGATGAGACAGTGAAAATTCTAAAGCATAGCAATGGTCCATTACTGGGTGTGTATGGACAGAGCTTTGAGGTGCCCAGTCACTGGCTCTTGTTTCACTTATTTTATGGGCAGAGGAGGTTTCAGAAGACTTCTCCTTTACAGCTCTCTGAGCCATAAAAGGACCAGCCCCATGAGACACGTTAAAGTCCTTTCTCACAGCCCACATGCAAAACTGCCCAAGGACGCTAACAGGAGGGAAGAAGGCAAATAGCAGGATGGCAGCTCTGGATCTCAGGAGAGTCGGATTTGACGTGTTTAAGGTCTTTCTTGGAAGAATCCCATGGCATGCAGTTCTGGGTATAAGATGGATGCAGAAGAGCTGGTTGTTTTTCAAGAGCACCTCCAAACTTAAGAATGATCCATCCTTGTGTGCAGGAAATCGACCAGAAGTGACAAAAGTCCACAAGGTGGTCCCAATTAAACTCAAACATTAAAAGAAAAAGGTGCTTAAGAAAGAGGGGGGAGCGGGGACAGGTGACCAGGAAGAATACAGAGTCACTGTCTGAGCATGCAGGGACAGGTACAGGAAAGCTCAGAACAGAGCAAACAAAGACCATCGAGGGACGCGAAGAGCAGCAAAAAATGCAAGCACATCATTGCCAAAAGGAAGACTTCAGAATGTGGCTCTGTTGTTGAACAGAGCAGGCAACCTGATGATAAATGATTAGTAGAAGGCATTCAATGCCTTCTTTACCTTGGTTTTTATTGCTGAGATTTGCCCTCAGGAATCCCAGCCCATGAGACCAGTGCGGAAGTTTGAAATAATGAAAACTAGACAAGTAACAAGATAGAGAACAGTTAAACAAACTGAACACACACAAGTCCAATGGATCTGATGGAAAATCGGAGGTAATCTCACCAAAAATGCTGAGGGAGCTTGCCAATGTCACTGTAAGACCACTCATATCTATCTTCAAAAGATCATTGTAATTGGAGAAGTTCCTGCGGACTGGAAGAAATCAAATATTGCTCTATTCTTCAAGAGAAAGGAGGAGTATCCAGGGAGACACAGACTTGTCAGCTTCACTTTGATCTCTAGGAAGGTTATAGAGCAAGTTCTGGAAAACATTTCCAAACATATTAGGGACTAGGTGATTGGCAGTAGTCAGCATGGATTTACAAGTAGCCAGCTGTGCCTGACAAACCTGAGAGCCTTCTCTGATGAAGTGAGTGACTGAAAGGACAAAGGGGAGACCAGCGCATGGGGGTTGGTCCTTTTGACTTCAGTGCCGTCTCCCAGAATATCCTCATGGACAAACCACTGAAGTATAGACTAGACAAATGGACAGCACGATATATTGAAAACTGGCTGAATTGCTAGGATCAGAGGGCTGTGATCAGTAGTGATCACTCCAGCTGGAGCTTAGTCATTAGTTGTGCACCCCAGGGGTCGATACTGGGTCTGATGCTGTTTAAGAGCTTCATTAATGACTGGGATTGTGAGACCCACTGCACCCTCAGCAAGTTTGCTGATATCAAAACTAGAAGGAATGGCTGATACAACACAGACCGTACACGACGAGAAACTAAGGCAGCTGGGACTGCTCAGTCTGAAGACAGGAAGGCTAAGTAGGATCTTGTCCTTGTGTATAAATGCCTGGTTAGGGAGTTGAGGGAAAGAAGACAGAGCCAGACTCTTCTCAGTAGCCCAAGGACAGGACAAGAAGCAATGGGCACATACTGAAACACAGAAAAAATCTGTCTGAAGGTCAGGAAACACTTTTTACTGTGAAAATGGCTGAGCACTGGCACAGGTTTCCCAGAGAGGTTGTGGGTTGTCCATCCTTGGAGATATTCAGAGCTCAACTGGACACAGACCTGAGCAACCTGCTCTAGCTGACTGTGCTTCGAGCAGGAGGGTTGGGTGACTTCCAGGGGTTCCTTCTAGTCTCAACTGCTCTGTGATGCTGTGACACAAGTGTCACATGTAAACGAACTGGCTTTCCTTAGATTTTTCTCTTGATTATGGAAATCACATAAAAGATATCACAGCAACAGGTTCAGTCATTTCCTCCCCCACATAGTGGGTTTATTACAGTTTTTAATACAGAGACTTCCAGAGATTAAGTTATTAATGAAACACGCTGATGAGCTGCTATGCTAATGAGTTGAAGATATCATTGACACAAGTCAGGTATATTAACATTGAATAGGGCAAGTATCTCCTGAATAAAGCAATGCAGAGGTGACATTCACTGCTTCACTCTGAGGAGGAAAGGCTTGAGGGGCAATATCCCACACAGAGCATATAATCAATAAATGCTACGCTTCTCCTGTCAGACGGGAGACAGTAAGGGTTTGAAGAGCCAGTTAAAGGACTGCTTTCTCTAAAAGAATGTGTGAACTCCTTCTCTTGGCCCTAGGGAGTTTTCATTTTATAAATCTGGTGATAGCATTTCAGCATCTTTTTTGATATGATACCTCGACTTGTTTCTTTTTCAGCTGAACTGGGTTTATTTTGGAAAGCACCTCTTTGGAACAATGACTGTGTGCACACAAAGTAAAACCAGCCTACAAATATGGAAACTGGGCACAAGCAGATCGAGAAGGGTGTTTTTTCCATAGATATTGACGTACCCCTTGGAGCCTGGCTCCAGAAGAATGGAAGTGCCCATTCTACCCCTTTCCATTTTTAGGAACAGCTTGTCCCTAAGGAGCACAAGCCCATTCCAGCTCTCCACTGTGCTTAAATGTGCACTGTATGGTAACATTAATAGCAGGATCCCCCAGGGTTTGAACAGTTTGCCTGTTCACACAACAAGGGCTTCATATTAGTCAGCCTACCAGCAATCCATTCATTCTGTTTCTTGGCAGCCAGCAGTGTTCTTCAATGCACAGAGAAATAAATACAACATAGGCATTGCCATCGTGTTTTTTACTACTTTTATCATTGGCACATCAAAGGCATTTTCCAGGAAGACTCACCAGACAGAATCTTTTGTAAGCCTGGTGTCCACTTTTCCTTCGTCATCCAGAAAGAAGTCCAGCCGTAAATTGGCATTGTTATCATGGGCAGAAGAATAGTTGGTAATGAGTCTTGCAGGTATCCCCAAGCATCTCAGAACTGTGGCAAAGACAGAAGTATGCTGAGAAGGACAAATACGAAGACTGCGTTCGTGGATGACAGGATGAGAGGACAGAAATATTAATAACTAGCATAAAAGGGGAAAACTCAGTCAAATCAACCCAAATAATTCCTCCTATCTGTTTTTATATTGCACGTGCCAAATATTTTATTTGGTCCCAAAATGACGAGCATTAAAAATATGTAATGGTACAATGGTTATAACCAAAGCATCTGATTACCAATAATTTTAAAGCAGCTTTTCATAGAGACCACATTGCAGAATTTCAGGTCAAATCTGAGTGCAATGGGTCAGCTGCTTGACCTGATGTGATACAAAGAAAAAGAAGTTTGAGCTTGCAAGAAATACACAACATATTAGGTCTCTTAGTATCAGTAATTCAGGAGAATTATGAGACTATGCTAAAAAGAAAATAAATAGAAAGTATCTCCTTTTGATTGATTTGGAGTTTTCCTGTTTGATGTCTGCTGTCAGAAGGGATCTGGAGAACACAAAGAATAAAGTAGAAAATTATTGCTAACAATGGGGAAAAGCTGCATTATTTGCAACTGAAATGACAAGGTTTGAGAATCTGAATAAAATGCATTACATAATTCATAGTGCCTGCTAAGTAACAGCATTTCGGAGTCAATAGTCCCTCCCGATAAAAGACCTTAAAAGGAGGATCAGAAAAAAAGCCCCTAGCCCTAACTCTCACACCATCACAATAAAGCACTGATGACCCTTCTTACCATTTGACAAGGGGTAAATTTAAGAAATGTGGAAAAACCGTGGAAATGCTACAGCTGTGTCTGTAGTCTGCAAGAGTGCACCAATAGGCTTCTGTGTTTGTTGTGTACCCCGGCAGATAAATAGGCATGGAGCACGTCCCCGGGTTGGGGGAGCAGGTCCGTGGGGTGACACATCATCTCAGCTACTCCAGATGACATACTGTGTCTCAGCCAAAAAAAGTTCCTGGCTTTCAATTTAGGAGCCAACATGGTACTGCAGAAAACAGAGGGTGAGGGGTTTTTGGTGGTTGGTAGGGTTTGTTTTGTTTTGTTTGGTTTGGGTTTTTTGGGGGGTTTTTTTGGTTTGTTTTTTTTGGGGGGGGTTGGTTTTTTTGGTTGGTTGTCGTTGATGGTGGTGGTGGTTTTTGGTTTGGGGTGGATTTTTTGTGGGGATTTTTGTGTGTTTTTTTAAGGGAAAAGGTTTTTATTGAAAATCCTACTTAAAAATAATTCCAGTGCTGCAGAGTTGAACAGCCCTGCTGCTGCTGCTGCGTTTTGTATATTCATTACTGTCACTATTGTGACTCCCAATAAAGTGTAACACTGCACATTCATTTCAAGTTCCTGGATGACAAATTACCTGGATGCATCCAATACCATATGTACCTATTGATTAAACTTAATTCAAGTGCCCTCCCAGGCTTCCAGCACATGAGCCATCAGGGCTCATTGGAAATAATTTGTCTGACAATTTCAAGATTAATGACCATTTTTCAGAATGTTTTAGCATTTTTAACAGATAAGTATCTGGAGTGTACAATATAGTAACCTTGGAAAGCTGGACTGGTCACAGAGATAAAACATTGACAGCTGAGAGAGACTCAAAACCACCTCAAAACAACCCTGATAGCTGCACATGATTGTTTGGACCTTCGCTGTCCTCTGTGCAGTGGTCAGCAGCTGCATGTGTCAGTGGCTATCATCAGGTCAGCCGCTGGACAATATTTCCATTTCATAATGCTCAACAAACTTTATACTTTGGCAATCTTTGCAGAAGTGCAAAGTGCCAGGTCTCTGACTCGACTAACTTAGTCAGCAAACCAAGTCTAGTTTTGCCCCAGATAAATACGCCTCTCCCTTTAACACAGCAGGCTCCGGGCCTCTGCTGCATCGCCCCAGTTTTACAGTGGCCTGCAGGCAAAATATTGCGTAGTGGTGATTCAGGGCAAGTGCGGAGGGAAGGTGGGAGAACTGGGGTGTGTGTGTCTGTCTGTGATCCAGAGAAATCCAGACAAGGCAACGGGCAGAGAAGACAAAGCGGCCCATGGAATCCACTGCAAGGAATTGCATCCGTAAGAAACATTTGCGTGAACTTTTTCGAACCTATTGTGTTGTGCAGAGGCTGAGGAGCATCAAGCACAGACCATGCAGCCTCAGGCAGTGAAGGAAGTAGATGTCCCCCAGGTTCTTTGGATATGGGAGATTGCTCATTATCCCACTGCACCAGGAATAAAATGAAACATTTCATGTGTTGAAGGACAGAGCACTGGCCAGCACCTTACCAAATTGAAAAAGAAACCTCTCCAGATATATGAAAGAATCTGGGCTTGCACAAAACATTGACAATGTCCCATACAACATCCTTGCCTCTAAATTAGAGAGACATGGATTTGATGGATGCAGCAATTGGTGGATAAAGAATTGGCTAGATGATTGCACTCAAAGAGTTGCTGTCTAATGGTCAATGACCAGTGACGAGTGGCATTCCTCAGGTGTTGATGCTGTTCAATATCTTTGTCAGTGACATGGACAGTGGGATCATGGGCACCCTCAGCAGGTTCACTGATGACACTGAGCTGTGTGCTGCAGTTGACAGGCTGGAGGGAAGGGATGGCTTCCAGACGGACCTGGACAGGCTGGAGAGGTGGGCCTGTGCAAACCTCATGTATTTATTTGTGTTCAACAAAACCGAGTGCAAGGTCCTGCACATGGGTCAGGGCAAAGCACAAATACAGGCTGGGGGAGAAGTGACTGAGAGCAGCCCTGGGGAGAAGGACTTCAGGGTGCTGATTGACAAGAGGCTCCACATCACCAGGCAATGTGTGCTCACAGCCCAGAAAGCCAATTGTATCCTGGGCTGCATCAAAAGCAGCGTGGCCAGCAGGCAAAGGGAGGGGATTCTTCCCCTCTGCTCTTCTCTCCTGAGACCCCTCCTGCAGTGCTGCATCCAGCTCTGGGGTCCCCAGCACAGGGACTGTTAGAGGGAGTCCAGAGGAGGCCACAAAGCGTGTTCCTGTGTATTAGAAGACGTTGTTAAAAAGTGCTAGGCAGTCAAAATGTGGGACCAACCCAATGCTGCCTTTCCCACTGGTTTTTCTGACCTGCCACACTCTGTTTGCTGCAACACTGGAACTCTAGTTTGACCAAATGTGTTTAGACTCAGCTTTGTAGTGCTAGGTAATTCACAAACTAGGCCATCATTTTCTCCATTCTTCTGGCTCATAAACTCCATATAAAATGTTAACAGTGCTCAGTAAACAGGTGCAGAGACAGTGCACCTCAATTTTCCTAGGATCAATCGTCAGTAGGTGAGATCGGCCTTTCTGGAGCAGAAACACAATCACATATCCCATATTGGGTAGTAATTTAATATTTTAAGTCTAGATGAAAAGCACCCTGTCCATCTAAGAATTCTTAGCAGAAATGCGGACTGTGCTGAGAGACTCAACTTTCTCTCTCACAAACTTACCCTCGTGAGTCACTGAATACATTTCACTGAACCAATAAACAGTTAACAGATTTGTGTGGAAGAGCAGCTGACCTGAAGGACACACCAGAGGTTTGTTTAAAGACCATCTATTTTAGCCATGTATTTTTAAGTTTCTCTACTATTTACTCCTGAACAGCACGGAGCTAGGAAGTATTTTAGTCAGGTTTACCGAAAAACTCTGTTAAGCAGGAACCACATGGCCTCTTGGAGCTTTTCCCACTGATACCTACAAGTGTTGAAGACACCAGCGAAGACCCAGCACTGGCCATAACGGACAGGTTGCTTAGAACTGTAATACTCCAAGAGAATGTCCACGCTTCCCGTCCAGGCTGAAGGTGCCACACCATAATCATATGCATTGTTCCAGGATCCAGCAATCACACCATTGTCATCCCTGGAGTTAATCTAAAATCAAAGGAAATGAGCATTAGGGATGTCAGAGACTGAATAATAAAAAGCTCTTTAATTCAGCAGACCGATAGGACGGGAGAGAGTGAATATAGCCAAGTTTAGGCTAGAAAGTAAGATAGAAGTGTTTCATTTTGAAGGTAGGGGATAAATAGGACAATCTTGTTAAGGGCCATGGATTCTCCACCACTGAACAATTCTAAATGAAGGTCAGACACTTAAAAAAAAATCTGAAATTAAATCACTACACTGAGTATCCATGTTGCCAGCTAATAAGTTTTATTAACATTAAACATGCTTACTGCTATGTATTTTTAATAAATGCAATCAGTTATACACTGATAAGCAAGCCTCATAAATATTAAGCTGTATTCTTTCCATCATCTGTTCTTCTGTCCATATCAGCCCAGAGATTTTAATAAAATCACTCCTGATTTACAGCAGATTGAGAGAAGAACCCGTCTACTGTTATTTTTAGAGTAGAAACTAATTTCTTTGGTCCGGCACACATGAAAACAAGAAGGAATTTGCTGCGTAAGTTTTCCTCCGGTAAGATTAGACAAAGCAAAGAGTTTTGCTGACTAATGGCTATACTGATAGGCATTAACGAGCAATACATCTCCTGGCTGCAATTTGAACCAAGCCAGTTGAGGCTGTGCAGAAAGCTCATTCACTCTGTACCTTTTAATTATGCTAATGTGGAACAGCTACATGCCAGCCAAATAAATCACAGTTCTCATTTAAAAGCTTTTGGCTGCATTAACTACTGTTTTATAATTAGAAAATCGACTTCCTGTGAACTCTAGGACTGAACAGAGATAAGTATTCAGAGTCATAACCAAAGGGTTAAGAGGTTGTGCCCATCTCACCGGCGTAGGAAACACGCCAAGTAAAGAATCACTTCAAGGACAGGACAGCATGTTGATCTCCAGGCTCGACTCTAACTGTAATGAGTGGAAGAAGAGAGGGACTCTGCCTGCTCTGCCACACCAGAAAGCCTCAGAAGGATTCCAGCATGGGGGGCATGTCCTCAGACTAGCTCAGCTCTACCACATTTCAACTTGAGCAAGAATGAGGTTAAGGAACACAGGTGGGACTTCAGAACCTCTTTCCCACTTCTTACTCAGGTCCAGATTTCAATGACCAAACCCCCTACCCAGTTATGACCTAATTCTGAAGATTAGGCCTAAAGCCTATTGAGTCCTGGATTTCCAATGGTGACCTCCTCCACCTCTCTAAAATGTTTGAGTGGCTCAAAACCTAAGTAATATCCAAGCCCTATTTGGATTCATAAACTTTGTGCTATTCTGTCCTGAGGGCTTCCAGAGTCCTTACATGAGGGACCTTTTACATGTACTAGTTCAGGAATGAGGAAACCACATCTGATTCTTTCTTCTATCCAAAGGTCCAAAGTCGTATTTCTAATGTCTGGGGTGAAAGAACTAACTAAAATGTTAAAAGACAAAGAGAAGTAGAGGTGTTCTCGATAATTTTTGCTGAGGCTATGCTATTTAACATGCAAGATTGAGAGGCTGGAGATCCCACTTCAATGTCATCTGAGACAAAGAGCTCATTTTCTTAAAGCCTGGGCAAATGCTATAACAAATGGGTTAAAGGATCATCTGTCTTCAGCGGCCATGTTTTGTGGACAGTCTATTTTAGTAGCTGGCTGGGGAGAACATCTAATTACTCTAGCTCAGTGACTAGAGTATTATTCTGGGAAGCAGAAAGCATCAGCTCAGACCTCTAATAAGGCAAAAGAGAGGACTCAGCCTCTGTCTTCCACATCCTGGATGAGTCCGGCATTTCGAATATTAGGGATGGGACTGCTCTTGCACCCGTGGCATGATTCCTGGTGCCTAGCGACTGGAAAGAGTGGAGGTCTGGAAAGTCTTCTCCCCGGTTATTTTAGGTACTTTCATTCTGAGTGGGGTATGTTTTGTGGACCTCATGTTTAAGAGGACAGTTCTCCCAGTGTTTTCTTCTGGGGCCGAAGCCGCCCACTTACATAAAACTGTTCTCAGCCTGATTAGGTCATCTGGGGCTTGGATCGGGCACAACAACACGCGCCACTGCGGTGCCCTAAGACCCCACTGAGGTTAGGGCTGGAGTCCACATAAAGTCCCTCGGCTCCCCATCCAAAAGTCCACCCATCATGCCACTGTATTATCCATAGCAGGAATAGCTTTCTCAATTATATCAGGTGCTGGAAAAGGAGCACATTGTCACATAAGAAATGCTTATGCCTGGAGTGCAATGTCTAAAAGTGGCTTTCCCACCAATGAGGCACCATTCTCATGACAAGGTGATAAGCCAACAGAAGTTGCTTGAACTTTAGGGGAGAGAAATAAAATGTCAGACCCCACAATGGACAATTGTCAGAACGGGCAACTGATCTGCTGTGTTTTGTAGAGAGCACATCAGGGCACAAGGGCCAGTTAAATCAGCCTGGCTTTGATTTATGAGTCCCCTCTGACACATATTGGGCATCTGTTACATACCACTGCTGAGGCAACGCGGCAGATTTTGATTGGGTTTCCACGACCAGAGAGCTCCAGCTCTGCCTTGTCCATCAGGAACAGGCAAGCATCCAGAATGTTTTCTTCAAACTAGATAAAAGAAAATAAAAAGGGACACAGAGGAATAATCGAGTCTCTTTTTATTCTGGAAAGAACAGGCAAAGCTATTTTTCCCTGTTGTTATAATTGTTGATCAGTTTCAAAATTAGCTGGACACATCAAAGCTCTGTGTTTAACAATAGAAATTTTCTTCTGGAATAATCACCCATGTGTGAGAAAAAAAAATAAAAATGTGAGAGGCTGCGAGGGAAGAGAGTGTAATTTTCAATTCAATCTCAGTCCAGTTTCCAGAAGGTTGAAATGACAACACAGACTTTCTGACAGGACATGAAATTTTAAGTGCTAACAAGTATATAATAGGAGGATATTATAATAATAACTAGAAGAAGCTTGTCTACTTGCAAAGGACTTTATGTCCTTCACAGATTCCAGACCTGCTAATTTCAGGACTTCTCCGACACAGCCAGTGCATTGCTGGGAAGTTGAACAATAAGTGGTTTGCCAGTGGTAATTTGAAGACACTTGTATTTCAAAGTTATTTTTAAAATCTTTTTTAAATTGACAAGCCAAAAGCTTATTATATAGATTAATCTTGGCCTACAAAACTTAGACATCAAAAAAACCAAGTGACCTAAAGTAGTCTTCTTCAAAAATAGAGTGAAAAGGTACATTTTTTTCAATCTAGCATGAACAAGCACAAGAATGAATTGAGGGCAGAGGTGTCTAAATAGACCAGAAACCATTTGTCACAGAACTTGCCCTGCAATGTATTTCATTTTCCTTAGGAGAAACTGCATAGCAAAGGAAAATACGTCTGTCCCCTGGAAAATGGTAGGAGACAGGGAAATGCACAACAATAAAACAAATACCTTCTAGATACACAAACTTATATTAACATTCAAGGCTGTGACAGAAACTCCATGGTGGTAGGTTTTATGTTCTGTGCTTGCATCCTGAAAGATATGATTCATGCTAATAGGATTTTTGCTCTCACGCTGCTACTAGAGCTGGATTGATTTTCTAACTCTCTCCAGGCCTGGCTTGGGGCTCCTTGGCAGATGAGGCTGCCCTGAATTTTGCCTCCTAAAGAAAGTGAGCAAGACCTCAGATCAAACTGCTGCTTTGGCAGTCTGGGGAGATGAGAATGAAGAGTGAGGTCAGAGAGCTGAAAAGGAAGCCCCAAAGAGTAAGGACTGCTGCTGATACAGCAGGGAAGACAGGAGGGATAGAAGTGACATCCTAGGCAGCAGCTGAGCTCTGGCATAACCCAAGAAAGAGGAAGCACCATCATGTTTCACCATCTTCAGCCATTTCCTAGCCAATAGAATTCCTTTGCCTCTACCTTGAGGGTACCACTGGCATATGGATCCTTTTCAGCAAATGCCCTCCAGGGCAGGACACCTCTCTCATTATCACCCACGCTTGCACTGAATTACTTTCTCTGGAGCAGGCATTCGCTAATTGATCACTTTATAGTCCGAGCAAAACTGAATAAATGGTGTTTGGGAATAGGGAAACAGGGATCAGTGTTTCTCAGTGTTTCTGAGAGACCTGCTACTAGTATTTTATCATTCCTGGGAAGCTGAATAATTGCACATCCCAGTCCACTCCACTGGGACGTGACGCACATAGCGTCGGGTGAATGACTGTGCCGTGGAGACCCTCGTTCCCAAGGAGAATCCTCACAACAGAAAACGTAAACTCTGGGCCCTCACAGCTGTCCTTCCTGGTTCAAATTCCCTTTATCTTCTGGTCTGGCACGACAATCTTTTACCAGGATCAAAATCTTCCTTTTGCACTTCAAGTAATCAGGCCTGGGTTAGATTAATAAGAAGTTTACCCTACAAACTAAACTTTTCTCATCTACAGTTTATGAGACACTGTCAATCTTGCCAGCATGTACAGAAAGAATAAAGAGGAAATAAATTGCTATCAGGGCTGTTGCCTTCCACCTTAGCATTTACAAAGTGACATGAATGCTTGTGAAATGACTGGATGAACAGGGAAGAGAGAGGACAAGCTGCAAGGGCTAGCTGGCTTACGCTGTTGCAGTAGTGTAGGATGCAGAGTAGCCTTAACACTAAGGCCAGTTTTGCCCTTCTTGACTATTCAGGGATTTAAAAAATATTAAATCAAACTAAATCAGTTTTCTGCCCTCACTCTTGGCAAGAAAATCCTATCTAGAGGGAAGTGGAATAGAAAAACAGAAGTTGTAACACTGAACATCTCTGAAATATCAGAGGAACCAGAGCAGTAGTAGGCAGATAGGACAGGTGAGTGAACCTGATCCAGGCACAGTCACTGCCTGCTCCACCGAAGCTGAAATGAAAATAAATCTATTTCAGGAGCAAGGAACTTTGGCAAAATCGTGTGGGAAAAAATGCAGGTGGAAAATAAGGTATGAGAAAACACAGGTGAAGCGGACACAGATGTGCCTTGTGTTACAGAGCAGCACACGCAGCTGTCCTGGGCATCCTCCTTCATGCTAACCTGTTTCTAATAGAAGACCTTCCATTTAAATCAAAGTAAGAGGGGCTGTATCACTTTTTGCAAGGGTTGCCTTAAGGCTGTGTTTCTCAGTCAGTTGCAGGCAGACACGATCTCATGTTGCCTGTGGTGTTACCTGACCAAAAGCACGTGCTGTAGAATTACATGGGCTCAGTGCAATTCCAAGCTAAAGCAGATCTCTCATGGACATGAGAGAAGTCATGATGGCAACAGAACTCTATGCTCACCTGTTTTCTTTTTCTCACAAAACCAAAAATCAACATTAAATGATCAGTATAGCATCCAACTTCTGACATCTTTCAGGTAGAACATTCCTATGTGCCTAGATGCCTTGCAAAGCCAAATTTCCCCTGAATCTTCCATGGAATTTTCTGAGCGACTGCCTTTTACAGTTTCTTAGGAGGGATCGCAGTCATGTCACAAGGAACACCTCCACCCTCACTCACTGCAGCCATGTTTCAACTGTTCTGTTGTTTTTTCTTCCTCTGTGTTTCTTGCCTTTCCTCCTCTCACGTTGATGCTTCTCATTACAGACAGCAGCTATGAGAACCATCTCCCACCAGCAACCCAGTTTCGAATCTATGCTCCTTTTTTATTTACAACCTGAGCTAAAGTTTCCAGCTGTCATTGTCCTAAGCACTTTTTTAGCCTAAGAGCATTACCATGCACAAGTGTATCTGCATTTTCATACACGACCACATACCTTTCACCTCTTCAACTCTGTGTGGCCTTGTGCTTTTTACTTACATGTTGTAAAGGGCTATACATCATAAATACAAAAAGCATACTTGTATGATATATTCATAATATAGGCCTTGCTGCTGGTACTTTTACTCACAGCAATGCTCTTATTCCTAACATCTAGGACTGCCAAAAATGTGTCTTTAATGGTTGGAAATGGACAGGGTAAGGTCAGGAACATCCTGTCCTCCATTTCACTGAAAGTAAGGGAACCAGAAGAATATTTGCCTGTTCCTTTGCAGATTGACATGTCTTTTAAACCCATACAAAATGATCAATTCCATTAAAGCTCTTGGCCTGGGCCTGCTGAGATGCATCTGCCACACTCAGCTTTCACATGGGCAACCAATAGCAAAAGGTGCACCACAGCACGGGGTGGAAATCAGGTCCTCTGGTTTCAGCCAAAACAGGGATGAAAGTACACGACAAAGGACTATGGAATGGCCCTAACCTCCCAGCCAGAACTACCTTCTAGCAAAACCAAATAAATAATGCAGTTTCTCAAGGGACGCTGGCATTTGTGTCAGGAAGATGCCGGATTTGCAGAATGTAAACACCTCAGGCCAAGCCACCCATAGGCCATAAATTCAGCATCTTAGGACATAAATCCTGCATCTGGTTTAAGCAGCACCTTCCACCTCCAGCCACTTATTTCCCCCTCTCATCCTCCCCCTTACATCTGCCACGGAGTGAATCCCAAATCTAGGAACAGAACAAGCCCAAGAAATAACCCAGGGGAAGAAAAAAATCAAGGAGGTGCTTATTCAGCTGGATCAGCTCTCCAGCCTGACTCACTGCACGGCTGCACAAGTGCTTGCAGGGGGAAAGAAGGGCCAGGAGGGGGCATTTTTGGTCAGCTTAAATGCATGCCCAGCTTTCACTTCAGGATCTGGTTCCCCATCTCTCACATCAGAGGCACCATCAGCTCATGGAATTTCTTCCCCTCTCCTTATTTAAGGGTCGTTTTCATCTCAGTCAGGAAACCAGTCAGACCCTCCAAACAACGGTGCTGACACCACCAAGGAATGGCGCAAAGGCAGGAACCCCCTAAGGCAGTGCTGCCGTGGGAAAAAATGATGAAATTGTACCCTTAAATAAGGAAACAAGACAGATGTGAATTCAAAGAGCTCTCCAGGGCAAGCACACTGGAAATCCATCCAGTTCAAGCTTTGAGGTTGTATTTAGCTGAGGGAGAGAAAGCAAGGCCCCTTCTGCAAGGCTGTGCTGGGGAGGTGCCACAAAAATGGAATGGATCCATCAACAGAGTAGTGAGGAAATACTTCAGTACCTTCTTAATTGTGCTGTTGTGAAAATCCAGGAGATGAGATGAGTTCACCGTGTCCAATATCTGTCCATTGGAGCCCCTCTTAGTGACAGCTAGGGTTATAGCTTTGCTATCATTTTGATTCTGCTTGGCAAGGCCTTTTTCCCATTCTAACACAATACATTAACTCTTCCATCCCATGGGAATTTTAAAGCTGGTTAATTCTTACAAGAAGGTTGAGGTAAAATAGGCAAGTAATAAGTCTGAGACAAGGGGTAGTGTTTTTAAACTAAAAGAGGGTTGGCTTAGATTACATATAAAGAAGTCCTTTTTTAAAATGAGGTTGGTAAACTGCTGGAAGAGGTTGCCCAGAGAAGCTGTGTATGGCCCATCCCTGGAAGTGTTCCAGGCCAGGTTGGACAGGGCTCTGAGCACCTGGTCTAGTGGAAGGTGTCCATGTCCATGCTGGGGTGGTGGAACCAGATGATCTTTAAAAATCCCTTCCAACCCAAATTATTCTATGATTCTATGTTATTGAAGGCACACCAATACCCTACTCCAGCCTAGTGGAGGGTGTCTCCCCCAGACTGCAAGAGGCCACTAGAGACTGATGCTATCAAGTCCAGGCAGAAAAGGGAGAGATTCCCCCAGAATTTAAAATTTTGGGATTAAATACTAGTTTTTCATAGGAAACTTGTGACTTTCTGACCCCCAAGAAGATCAGGATTATTTCCACCAAGTTGCTAAAACTAAAAAGAAAAGTCAAAAAGCAATACAACCTGTTGTTGAAAAATGAAAAAAAAACCCCAACAAACAACTCTAGTTTTCCCGAATTGATATGATCGTGAAGCAGCAATAATGCAGCAGCAGAAATACCTCTGCCCTGTGGAAACGTCAGCTAATGATTATAACTTCCAACAGGCAGCCTCTTAGTATCCTAAATATGCCCCTGAAACAAGGTCTTTAAATATCAGCTATTATGGCATTGCTTTTCTGGATTAGGCATGTACCCACTTCATACAATTTTAAAATGATACCCCTTATCTTTCTGAAGGAGAAACCAATAATGCATTCCAGAGCCCGCAGTCTCAGCCACAGTCTGGTGTCAATTAAACTCATTTGCTGTCCTGCTGGGAGCAGCCAGAGAAGATCTAAACAGCTCACCTGACCGTAACTCCAGCTTCTTGATTTGATATCTTCGACGTTTCCATGGAATACAATACCAACATCATTCAGGACATACTCTTCCCTTTCTCTCTCATCGTCCAGATACACGGCGTCCACTGCATTAGTTCATCAAAAATAAATGTTAGCACAAGTGTTTAATTTTCATATAGGACAAATAAAACATCTTAGCATGTCATACAGTCATCCCTGATGAAAAGTACCCCTTGTCCATCAAATAAAGCATTACTTGCTTCAACAGAGTATGGGAATAAGGAGGTAGTGACCGTAGTTAGGAATATGGCACACAACTCAAAAACATGCAAGATGGAAAAATGCTGACGACTCCTGCCTGTTTTCTCAGGATCTGTAAAGTATGATGAAAATGCCACATCTTATCAAGAATTTTATGATTACTGTGTACAACTAATTTAAAAATTGGAGCACCACGATGCAATTCTGCATCTGTACAAACAGATCAAAGAACAATTTCAAATCTATTAATGTTAATGGAAAACAGCTCAGGTCAAGAGATCTAAAGAAAAATCTGTAGCGCATTAAGAAAAATGGAATACGGTTTTTATAACGCATTAAGAGAAAGGTCTGATTGCCTTTTCTGTACATTAGTTATTGACTGGAGTATCAGTATGACTGACCAGGTCATATGAGAAGAAACTCAAGTGTCTAAGTGAGAACTGGAAGTAACTGGACAAGATCTTTATCAAAACATCCACAAAGGGTACATTCTAGATCGGACTTCTATCAAAAATCAAGAGCATATGCATGGATGCTTGACTTGCAAACATGATTTACATATGTAAATAACTCTTTCTTAGCATTCATTAGGAGCCCTGAACGACATGAAACTATTCAGACATTCACAGGTAAGTACGAAGCAGGTGATGACACTGTGATGCTAGAATAGTTGAAGATTTCTTTCCTGTGCCAATACTTGTATTTTGAGACTAAGAGATGCAGCTTAACAGTTAATAGCATGGGAATTAATTAATTTGAGGAAATCAGTAACATGGTACCAGACAGCAAATTAAAGGGAAGCAATAACTTCTGAGAACGTGATATGAGCTAGTACAAAGCTACCACTCACTTCTTTCATAGCAGACTTCTTCAGCACCCCACTAGAAATTACTAGAGGATCATTTAACTTTTAAAAGCCTATTGATTTGTTGTATTTTGTTGAAATTCAAGTCAGATTTGCACTTTCTTATAAAGCTCATCCTCAAAACCTCCTTCATTTTTCCCTGAAACTGCAATTTGGCCAAAATAAGTTAAAATCTGGGCCCCCCCAAAAAAAATCAGTGGCAAGACTCACATTGGCCTCAGCTAGGTGAAGGGCTTTGACAGTATACACACCTGACCCCTCTGGAAGTTTTGTTTTCCCTGAAGATGTGTTTATATTTCTATTTCTATGTCTATACATACAGAAGGGATTATGCATCGATATGCAACATAATGCATGACCTCCACATTGGTGTGCAAAGAATGATAGAGAAGCAGGGGTTAGATACAAGAAGCCTGTATTACATTTGAGATCAGTGCTTTATGCTTCATGGCAGCTGCTGTGCAGGCTCTGATGACCAAGTACGACTTGGAGCAACCAGAGGAACAGCAGGTTTTATGGAGTGTTACCTAAAGCAGACAGGTCTGAGACCCACTCTTGTGTCTGCCAGGCTGGTGGTATTCACCTGGCTTCTGAAGGCTGGGCCATTAAGAAGTTTCTTTACAAGCTTTTCACTACCCATGACCTGGTCAATCTGCACCCAGGTACAAAGAGGATGATCGTGGGTTTTCTATACTCAGAGGCTACGAGGTGAAAGAGAGTGTTAAAACTTCATAGTGAATGAAAAGGCTGCAGCCATTTATGCAAGCAGGGACTCTCGTACTTATGGAACTGTATATTCCATGACTTTTTTGTAGTCCAACAAGTTCTGCATAACATCCCACTTAAAATATCGCAGCTGTTACAGATCATCTAGGCTCTGTTTCATTAGGCTGGATTTGCCTGATTTGCTCATTGAACGATTATCTGCATTCTCTCACTGAGCTTTGGATTTTATTAGAGTCCGTCCGTACAAATAGTACAGAGAGTTCATTTAAAGAAGGAGAATTCACACCTTCTCCTGTGCGGTTACACATTCAGTGAAGTGTGTGCATATGCCTTCTTGACAGCTGTTGTTTTCTTCTGGGGATTAAAAATATCAACATTGATCTTGTTGGTATCAATTGAGATGCTTATGTTATTTTGAGACTGCATGATCTTTGCTAAATCAGATGAAAATTGATTAACTTCTCTGTCGATTATTTTAAATATTTGTGTTTTTGATAAGGTAAAAAGGTCTTCTGTGTTTCACAGAGAAGCCAGCTGCTTTGATTTTTGACAGCTTTCACTACCCTTGAGACTGTTTAGAAGAAAATATGAGGCATTTGTGACTACTTTGATGCTAAGCATGCTCTACATAATGCAACTCCTAATTATTTTGTGCAAGTGGAGGCTCACATCTGACAAACAGAAGAATTCCACAGAAATGTGCTGGGTTTGTTTGTTCTTTTTCTCCAGCAGTTCAGGAGTTTTTTTTACTCACTTCTTTTATCCTGGGAATTTACTAAGACACCAGCAATGCTACAAAGAAGCAAATTAGCTTCTATGCTACTCTGTTTGAAGTTGGGTAAGGTGAAAATACACTTCACGTGAAGACAGCACTGCAGGCAAGGAATCCCTTGTTAAAGACGTGAACAGTGCAGAGTAATTCTTTCTGTTAGGGAAGGTGAATGAACATAAGAGGACTCTACCCAGAATGGAGGGACCCCAGCCCCAGCACAGCAACCCTGTGGTGCTGGAAAAGCCATTTCTTCATGCAGGCAGTGACAGCTGAGCACAGCAGCACCAGCAGACGGGTGGAAGTGGAAGCAGCAGGCTTGCTCTGAGCTCCCAGCCTCCCTTCAATGTGCTCCTGCAGGAATCCAGGAATGTCAGGCTGGGCCTGACTGGAACCACAAAACTCCCAGGGCTCATGTTGGGAAGAGGACAATGCTATGATAAACCCCAAGTTGCAAGAGCTAGATGCAGTTATCTGCAAAAACCACCCTACTCAGGATGAAGAGCAGTATGCTGCCTTGAGTAGTGCCAGTGCTTGCCTATATTAATGCTGCAGAAGGGTGAAGCTCTGTGTGAATTTTGCCCATGTGGAATCGATGACACAAGCAAGCGAATTTAAGATTTACCTATAAAAGGTAAAAACTGTTATTGGGCCAAATTTGGATGACTGGTAACATGTGAGAGGAGTCCAAAGTCAACCACGTGTTACTAATCCTCAAACTGTATTGGAACATTTAAGCAGAAGAAAAGTGCACCTGACTCAATAAAGTTGCAATATGTTTAATTGCTTAAATGTAATCCGCTTTCCACGAGGCTTGGGTGAGCGCGATGCACACCTCAGCCCACAGGGTCTGCAACTCACCCAGCTACACTATGCAACTCCACCTGTGAGAGAGCCACAGACGTCAGCACAAGGTCTTTCCCTGATAAGCCCCTAATGCTCCCCAGCAGAAAGTTGCAGGAACTCAGCACCTGCTTGGAAAGAGCTCACAGTATCCACATCAAAGGAGCTCCTCCTCGCTTTCATGTAGTCTGATATTGCCAAGAGTTTAGTTAAATTCCAAGAAGTTATCCTTAACTACTTACCATTTGTATCTACTGTTCCAGAACTGAAGAGAGCTCTGCATGCCCAAAAGCACATCTGTTTTATCCAACTATGTCAGCTGGCTGAAGAAAGGATGCTGCCTCTCCTCACAGATTCTACCTTGCTTATTAAGTAATGAAAATTTCACCCGAGTAACTGAAATCTCAACCCACTAGTTAGATGAATTCCCAGATGTTTGGGGCGAGTGTATATAATTTTGCAGAATCAGGCCCTGTGTCTTTAAAGTATTCTTGGTTATCAGTCTTAAATGTAGCGAAAGGGATTAAAATATATAAAAGCATATAACGATTTTGGAAGCAAAGTGCTCTGTAGTTGGAGTGGTAAAGTATTCAAACTTCTGAAGCAGCAGGAAAAAAAAAAACCCCATCCCTGCCTGGGAAAATATGTCAAAACTGAACTACAGTGAGAAAAAGGAGTAATAAGAAAGGGCACAAATGCCTCTGTCTTAAAGAAAAGCTCATACTGACATATTGGTGTTCCTCCAAAATGATAAGTTGGAAAGCTGCACCAGGCACTAGAGCCTATGCTCTGTTCCCTGCTATAACAATCCCCATTCATTCCTGGCACCAGTCTTCTCTCTTTTTAATGAGGCTTTTCACTCAGACTTTTCTGCTTAGCTATTAACCCAGCAAACAAGTCTAGAAGATTTTCAAACTACTGTTTTCTCTGCACCTTAACTGCTTCAGTTTTTCTACCCTTTTGTCATTCCACTGAAAAATCTTTTCCAGCCAGCGGATAAAGCATGAAGAAACAGACCCTGATTTTCTAACACGAGGAAAGGAGGGAAAGACAGATATAGGAGCCAATTAGCCCAAACTACCTAGGAGTAAAAGTAGGAACAAGAAATGAGAATATATCCAAATCCAAACGAAACATTTAGGAAACGAAAACTACAGTAGTCAGCAAGGGACGGGACCTGAAACCATTGAGATACACCTGAAAACGTAAGCTGCAGAGGAAAATGTGGTCCCCGAGTTGCCTGCCCTGGACCTGGGGTCACACAGCCTATCCTTGCTGCCCAGAGACTCTTTTTTGCTTTCCTAAGGCAGACTTTTTCCATCAGCCTTGCGGATGCCTGCCGCTGGAGGCAACTGCTGCGTGTCTTGCTCCCTCTGGGTTTACTCCCATGCTGTGGTTTTAATCCTGCTGGCTTTTGGACTCACTCAGCTCAGGCGGGAGGGAGGGAGGGCACAGGAGACCAAAGTGTCCATATGCCATGAACAAAGGTGGATCAGTCAGCACACAGAGTTGCTGGGCAAGGAGGTGTGAAGTAGGGATCGATTTTCCATTTTTCCCTCTGTCTAAGACCTCACACCAGCTTCTGTGGTCCCAGTTACACCACAGTGGGATAGCCAATCCCCCCCCGCCCCACATCACATCTCCTGTCTACATTAGGGCTGCATGCAGCCCTAGCTGGTTGTCTGCTAATCATGAGGCAAACTGAGGAAATTTAAGAAGCTTTTTCCTTGGGGTTTACCCCTTTCCAAAGATGTGCTGAGCCACTGCAGAGTCACTGGGCTGGCTGTTACAACACCCAGGACTAAAATCAAGCAGCGTTCTACCTTTAGGTGGAGAATTGCACCTCCCTGGCTGAAGCTGTGAGCCGGATGATGCCAAAACAAACCTCAAGCACTTTTGTCT
The DNA here is from genome assembly GCA_013398855.1 of Mohoua ochrocephala. Taxonomy (NCBI): domain Eukaryota; kingdom Metazoa; phylum Chordata; class Aves; order Passeriformes; family Acanthizidae; genus Mohoua; species Mohoua ochrocephala. Next base: position 83,158 of record VZTA01026213.1, read on the forward strand.
GCTCACAGTGGGTCATAGCTTTGGCAATGATTCCTCTCTTCCTGTTGCACACCCTCCAGAACAAACTGTCAGCACGCTGTTCTGAGGTACCTTACACTGCTTCCAGAAGTATCTCACGGCGTGGTAGAGCCTTGGGCCCTGCCCTTCCTTCCCATTCCCACTTAACTAACTCCGCTTTATTCAGCATTAATCTATACCTTCTTAATAATGCATAAGCTAATCATTGCTTATATTACCTCAGACTAGGGGCAAGTAATGAATCCAGCACAAATCATTTCATGTACTGACAGCAGCGCAGCTGAATAATGGGCTCTACTAATAATGCTACACTTACTTGTCACTTGGTAGGAGGGCCCTTGTTTGGTACACGATTATTTGCTGCAAATACTGTGGTAAAAAAATGGAAGGATGAAGGAAGGGTAGCAGGAGAATATTGAAGTTAGCTGGTGACCTAAATATACTGCAATACATATGACTTGGAGCCTTGCAAGTGTCGGAAGCTGAGACAGTGCTACAGCCTGTCAGAAGGCAGAGTCAGACCTCTCTGGTCCTCCTTGTCCTCCCCTGAAAGCCAGACATGGAGTTCATTGGGTAAAATACAACCCTGCCAGCGTAAAGCCTGATTTCTTCCAAGGATCCTGAGAGATTTTTTAGAAAATAAACTGTTCTTCAACCCACTGCATTATACAAAAAGGATCATTTGCAAAATGTTTTGCTCCTCAGAGAGGGCACCGTTGCTAATTAGTCATCACTAAAGGGGAAGTTATAAGGGCAAATGTCATGTAGCCGCAGGAAGGCACCACCAGCGATGCCACAGCGAGTCGACTCCACCCAACCTGTGCAGAAGCAGCAGCTCCCGTTGAATTCCTGCAAGATTTTGACAGCAGATGTTCAATCCCCAATGTGGCAATTAGAGATGCAAGTCAAGAGTATGTGAGGCTGCCACATCCTGCCCCACACCAAATCCTGGAAAAAATGTGCCGTTATTGACTTGTTTAAGGCACGTACAGGCACACTGGAGACTCTCTCTGTTGCCTGTTCAGGTCAGAGCAAGGCCTTGGGGTATGTTTACTATGAGAAATGGAGCCTGAACTGGCAAACACAGGCTTGGCCTCATAAAACAGCAGAGTTTAGAGAAAACACAGGCGCTGGTTTCCAGCACGGAGCCCTGCTCACACAGGGCTATTTCCCAGCCTGAAAGACTTGACTTTTGGCAGAATTACTGTAAATTTTCCAGACCCAAACTGACATGTCTCCAACCTCCTTGGCACCAAGCTCCCCTTCCTGGACCAACCCTCCTAAAATCCGATGAGCCCGGCAGCAGAAAGTGTGAGCCTTTGAGCAGGTACTTACGCTGGCACCAGGGATTGAACAGGATGTAAGTGTCGGTTGCTGAATTCCTGCGTGTCCGAAGGATGCCAAAGGGAGTCAAGACGGCAACATACAGGCGGAACTTCCCAATGATGCAGGTGGCAGAGGACATGATGGACAGCCGAACGGAGTTGCTTTCCCTGTGGATAATCTTGGCTCCCCACTGACCAGGTTTCAGCACATCGCCTACTGGGATTGGGATGTAGGTGCCTTTGTTTTGCTGTGGGTAGCGACCTGGAGAGAGAAGTGAAGAGGTTCACCTTGTTTTCACAGTTTTTTTAAATTTCCTAGCAGTCCTTTGTCTCTTCGTCTTATTTTCAATGGAAGGGGCAGGTTTTAGTGGGCAAAAATCACCTACCTCTCTCATTGCCCCGCACAGGGCCCGGTCACTTGACAGCACAGCCACACAAATACCTGCAACAGCTCCCCGCAGGCCGCCTGTGCCCACACCTCCACCCATTTCACTCCAGCAAGCTTCAGTCTCGTTGGCTTGAGCACTGCCAGGAGCACAGCCCTGCCAGCATGAGCAAGGGCTGTCCAGGCTTTTCTTGCTCACCACTGTCTGTCCTAGTGCAGCAAGCTGCACTCCAGCTTGCTCCTTGCCTTGGTGTCAACAACACCAGCCAGGCAGCTGGTAAGTTCAGGAGTTTAGGTAAGAGCCCCTTCCCCAGTTCGGATGCACCCACCACCCTTTGTCACTAGCACACAAGTGCCCTCTGGGGCACAGACATCAGCTTTGGGGCTCTTCAGCAGAGCAGAACTCTGTTCTTCTCTGTACTACTGCACTGCCAAGCAGAGACCAAGCGCTCTTTCATGAAGTCCACACAGATGGAGGAAACACAAGCGAGCCCACCTGCAGATGCCCAGCACTCGGTTCCCCCCGAGCATCAGGGACTCCTTAGGGACGTAGAGGGAGCCAACTCTGGGCACTATAGAACTTAAACCACCACACTGGAGCTGAATCACCAACTTTCTCTGCCAGAAATGGGTCCCAAAGTATGACACACCTCCAAAGTACTGCACGTGAGAATCTGCCTCACAGTGAGACAAATCACACCCCAGAGGAACTTATTTTACTCTGCCAACTCCAAAAGCAGCTAGACGGAAAGGCTACATGTAAACACATACACTGCCAGGATTTAAAGTTGTGTGAGGCTCCACCCCTTGAGAATGAGGTAGAGCCAAACTAAATCTGGAAGCTAACCAGAAGCATAGACAGAAGAGACACTTGCGAGAAGGATGAGTTCCTTATCTCATTCTCAAATCTACTCTTCATTTCATATTTTAGGCTGAAAGTCAGACTCTCTCATTCAAAAATAGGGTCATGAAAAGCAATGATGGCAGACAGAGGGACAGACTTCTATATTTTTCATTCCTACTATTTAAGAACTTCAAAATTAAACTCATAAGGGCGTTGATTTTCTTGCTTGCTTATTTTTATACTGCCGATGTTGAGATAATCCCAGATCTGAATGCTGCTACATTTTGGGAAAGGACAGCTCCAGCTTTAAATCTGAAGCTTGCAAGCTGCCACGACATTTGTGTTTCTGAGAAATCTGGGGCTAGTGTGCTTCATCCAAGAGATTATTCTGAGCATATGAATTTCCATTTTGCAGATATTCAGTGCACATAAATAGCCCACTTTGCCCCGCAGGCCAGGGATGCTGTAACCCATGAAACTCATTCAGATCAGTGAGGAACACAACGGAAGGAAAAGACCTACAGAAGAATAAAGGACTAGAATAAGAGAGCAAAATCAATAGAAAACACTAGAAGATAGAGCGCTGGACTTCAATATAAACCATCAAAAGAAAGCCAGTGTAGAGAGAAGAGCCTACAGAGGTAACAGATCTGGTAGCTGAGCACATTCTTGTTCTTTGTAGTGCAACTGTGCATGACCCAGCTTGCCTCTACAGTTGATATTTTGCTTCTAGTTTTGACATAATCTTTTTCTAAAAAAAGCCGTCCACGCAAACAAAGCAGCGGAGCAAACCAAGTAGTTGAATTGATATCCTTGAAAACCGCTAACAAGTGCTACTTTTAAAAATACCTCCCGTACCTCCTTCAGAAAGGTGGGAGGGGGAAGAGATTACTATTTTAACATGGTTAGGAACTGACATCCTTGTCTTTGCTGGAAGCTGCATGTCGGTGTAGGAGCCTATTGGGGACAGGAGAAGCTGTGCTCTGGCAGTAACTTTGCACCACCATGTCTGTGTGTGCCACGTGTACATGGGGAGGCTGCAGAATCACTTCCCAGAAAATCTGCCTACAGGAACCAGATAGGATCTCAAAGAGGCCATGAAAACTTTTCAAGACATCCTTATGGGACCACTGCCACTGGCACCTCATAAGCAGGTTGGGCAAAGTACCAAGCCTCTGGTATTCTCACTTTTTCTGAAAACTCAAAACCCCATTTTCCCTTCCAAACAAGCGAAGCCACAAGACACCCCAATATACCTTTTGCTCGACAAGGGAGCAGTCATAGTTGCTGTTGAGGAGTATGCAAGGTCTTTTCAGCCCGGAGCTCACACAGCCGGTCCCACAGAGTAAGAAGTCATTGCATTAGCTTGCTCACCCATGAGGATAAGGTGCTCTGAGGCAATGCCTGCACCCCTGCAGACATAGCAGATTTGCCAGGGAGGGATATCCTAGAAGTCAGGACACTTTGCAGGTGTTAGAAATAGTAAATGCAAGAGAACATTGTTTGGTCCTGACAGACAATCATGATTTGGTGCTTGCTAACGGTTACATAAATCCTGAACCCACAAGGAAGTTTGGAAAGATGGGCAGAGCCTTCGAGAGGACAGTGAGCAATTTCCAATGTCTTCTTTGAAGACAGGACAGGTTCCCTAACCTTCTGAAACAAAACCAAACCAAACCAAACCAAAAACCAAACCAAACAAAATGCAAATGGAAGAATAAGGGTTGTAAACGAAAGAGTAAGGGAATTGTTAAGTCTGTTAGGAGCTTGTGGAGCTGAATCGTAAACACACATCTAGACATCTGACAGCATCAGCCACACTGGTCTCATACACACACATCTGTTGTCTTGATACTAGAGTGCTGTAAAGCTGAGTAACTTTGGCATTGCATGCTAAGGTTGCTGGCCAAATAATTCTTACCGAGGTTCAGCACCATGTTTATCAGCTTTGTAGGGAAGTCCTATCAGGATGGCTTGGCCATTTGACCTTTATCTACATCTTGAGCACACATTTCTGGCTGCAGTGGAAAAACAGAGCCAACTTTGGCTCATAGTTGGGATATCTGTAGTGCTGGCCCTTTCTCAGAAGGAATAACATGCAGCGGTGATTTCATTCTCTGGCTTAGTGTCTAAGGAAGAAGATTCAATACTATCCAAAGACTCATTACCAAAAGCCTGTGAATGCCTGGCAGAGCACTCTCTGAAGGGTCTCTGGTGCTAACCCAACCCACGCAGAGGCAGGAGGCAGTTTGAGTGCATGTCAGGACCAGGACATGTAGACAAGATAAACCCTTTTTATGCTGACAGGAGGGTGCTGACATTATGCCAGTAGCATCAGCTGGCTGAGGATCTCTCCGGCTCTGATTTGCTCCAGGAGTTGGCAGCCTGAACCACGCTCCACAGCCAGTTCTTTGTGGTTGCCTCACTCCCCAGTGCTCACGTTTGCATTGGGTGTAGGAGGCCCTGGCCCTCACACGAGGACATTTCACAGCCAATTGCTCTGTGGCAGACAAAGTCGTTGCATGACATCACGCTGTCGGGATGTCCCTGTCTGCTCGCTCTAACAGCACATGGGAATGGGAAAATCCAGCCTGCAAATTCAGAAAGTCTGGAGACTCCTGCACTGGGTGAATTTTTTATAGGCTCCTTGGAAGATATCATGTACTGAATGGAAGCTGCTGGCTGTCCTGCCTTTGAAGCAGGAGAGGACAGGAGAGAACTCTCAGTGACCCCCTTTCTTGGGCCTCCAACACTCCGCATTTCAGTGCTAGGTCCTGAGCCACGACGCTGCCAGAAGACATTACTTTTTACAGAGACCTCCCTTGTACAGAACGTTTAATGGCACAAACAAATCTATTTCACCTGAGGCACAGTGCACAGGTCTGCAATCCTTGGATACTTCTTTCTTATCCTTTCTTGTTCTGTCTTGATTTCTGTGGCTAATTAAGCTGGTGCTCTAAAGCTCCTTCTCACTTCACTTGCAGCTGAGGTCAACTTTGCACTTCTTGGGGTTTCCAGGCACCCAGGAAACGAGGAGCAAAGTAGCTGCTGTCGCTATTAAAGGAGCTCATAAAATAAATAAAAAACCACGAATAAAGATCTACATGGCAAAAGGTCCCATGACTGAAGCGTGTGCGGATGTGGGCATGCATGGGATGTCTCCTGTCACATACAGACACTTTACAGGGGCAAAGAGCAAAGAGCAGTGTTTATTAAAGCTTGCCAAAATCTATTTATGTAGCAGCAAAATAACGAGCCATCCAAAACACAGACCCGTGGCCACACACATGCATTCAAAGTGAGTTATTTTCAACATATGCCTTATCTCCCAAGCATGTCAGCTCTGGGCCCATCAGGCACGGAGGCAAGCTGTGTTAAATTCTGGGTAAAACTGCCACGCCAGAGAGGGATTTACGGCAACAGAGAGAGGGTGAGAGATAGGTACAGTGAGTTTGGCTGTCAAAACATGAGTGCTCCTCCTTCAGCTATCCAATTCTGCTGCTGTTCCTTGCGAGTGACTAACAGGAACCAGGGCATTCTCAGACTATTCTCTTCCTTCTCCTTCTCTGGCCAGTCCCTGGAAGCTCCTGACTACACTTAGTTTAGTTTTCCCCTTGATCCCCAGTGGACATGCACATTGCTGTGTGTGTGTGCATTAAACAGCTCATAAATGCCATGGCTGAGTTAGTGCTGTGCTCTTGGCACAGACAGTGGAGGGACCAGCAGGTGCTCCTGGATGGGTCCTACACAACTGAGCTTTATTTCCAGCAGAGAGGAAGGAAAGCTTGGTAGCACAGAGATTAGAGATTTAGTGAGCTTCACAGGACATTTCCTTCCTGATGGAAGCAGGATACCTCAGAAGAGAGGGAGGTGAATAAAGTTATGTAGTCTTTGTCTTTTTAGGAGCCCTCCTTGGAAGATTGGCTTTTTGAGCAGCCAAGTAATCTGTCTCCCTTTGGAATATATATTACACACAGTAATTAACAACTTTCCCATAAGTTCATTTGTTCTATCTAGATACACTCTTTCATATAAAGGGTAAAGAATCAATTTCAATGCCATCCATGGAAGTATAAAAATTGTGACATGTTGATAAATAAGTCTGAGCTGGAAGCCACGGGTACAGCAGCTGTACAGTGTAGCAGAGGTAAGCCTTTTGATAGCAAGCAGCCTTGAAGATGGGTGTTGGCATAAGGGATTCACGACAGGAAACACAGAGTAAAACAAAGAATAAAGAAATGGCAGAGGTGCTCTAATAAAATTCCAAACAATCAAAAGAAACAAGAGAAGAAACAATTTTTTGTCAAAAGCAGTAGTAAATCTCTACTTTAACATCTCACCTGGGTTCCTCTCACCCTCAAATTCCATTGCCTTCAGAAGTGCTATATACAAACCTGGAAATGTAGTAAACACAAATACCTTGAAAGAAGTTTTCCTCGTGGCTCCAGTTATGAATCCTTAACATCTGGCCACTCTGTCCCAGCAGTGAATGTTTCTAGCACTTTACAGTTGTAAAACACACATCAGAGTCATGCACCTTAGCTAGTAAAACAACTAAAAAATACAGCTAGATTTTATGTGCCACTTGATGCTGCTGCAGCAGTGCAAAAGTTGGCATAATAAAGATTGCTTTGCATGAAATACTGCATTTATAGAGCACCTCGAGGGACTCCCTCCTCTCTGCTCCTCTGGGGCCCAGTTGGGAATTCCAGAGGGGAGGAAAAGAATACCCCAATGCCTTTGTTCAGAAAGTGTAGAGGTTTGTTGCTTGCTAAGAGCTGGCAAACAAGTCTCTTGTCTGTTGGGAGTCTGTCTCTAGAAAATATGTTCCACTGCTAATAAATTATTTTTTCTGTCACAAAATGAGACTTCAAGATTAGATCATCAGGTGTTTCTGTATCTCTGCTCAATTTTTTGCAGTTCTTTGTGAAACAGGGATCTAATAAACTCACAGTGTTGAGTCACACACCAACACATTGTGTCCTCCAGACCGGTTAGTTCTCGTGATAGTGCCAAGAAAGTTCCTAAAAGTTTTCCAAAGGGAAACTTTTACCCAGAGTCAGAGCTCAGCTTGACATCCCATCCCAAGTGCTGGGGGGCATCTCATGTTCCAGCACCTCTGTTGGCTACAACCTGCCCTGCCCAGAGCTGCTGAGGAGGACAGGTGACAGCAGAGGTAGAAGTACTTCCCACTAAGGCAGAATTACTGCCTGACAAAATCATCAAAACCTCGGTAACCCTGGAATCATCCCTGGCCCAACTCTGCTGTGAAAACAGGGAAAGGCTGTGGACGCTGTAGGACGGTGTGAAGAGCTCCGTTGATTCTGGTGCGTGTATCCTGGACTGAACCTCTGGTTATTTAATTGAACTCAGATATCCCTCTGACTGTAAGTGGGAATTCGGTGTCACCTAAATAAGCCATACGGGATCAGCTCTAACATCTTTACGTTCTTAGCTTCTTTGATGTGTTTATAACTATCCCTCTGGAGCTGGCTTGGGAAGACTGTGGGAAAAGGAGCAGTAAGTCTCTCCTCTCATCTCAGGCCAGAAGCCAATGATTTATAGAGGCCTGAGGGGAGCATATGGACGAGTGCGTGGGTGTCCACACATGCACACGTGTGGAAAGGTGATAGTAGCCTAGGGGACTGGAATTTATGGTCATTCCAGAAGTGCATCAATGAATAAAACCTTCATAATAACATTTAGGGCTAGACCAATATACATGGATTTATGAAGCCGTTTAAGGAAAACACAAATAGACAGCAATTTATGAGGATGTGGGGAAATACATCATTAGAGTCAGGATGCACATATAAACTCATCAACCCCTCGAGGATTTACAGCCACGCACTGGAAACTACTACTAAAAGCAAGAGTGAAGGCTGTATAAACCCATCTCACCATACATCTATTTTTCAGAGAAATCCCTCCCAGTGCAGCAGTGCCAGGGGAAACTTTGCAGCACTCGCACCAAACTGGCTGCCCCAGGTGTGGGAGCTGTGCTCAGCCGGGCTAAGCCTTGCACTGTGGAAAGTTAAGAAGAACACAAAATATCCCCATCACCACAAAGGCAGGGGTCAGGACAGATCGAGATGGGTAAAGGAGCCCATTGGCTCCTCTGGGTCGGCTGAGGCTCCAAACAAACTGAAATTATTCCCACTGTGGGGGACTACATGTAAGCACAGCATCTGCACTTCTCGTGGCTCTTTCACCTCAACCCCAGAGCAATAAAAGGAGTATCTCCCGAGCGGTGATGTTCATCTTTCCTCTCGTAAAAGCCGGGAAGTAGGCAGAAACAAAGGAAATAGGTGGTGATGAAGCAGCTCTCAAACCATAGGTACTGCGGCAGGGCTGAGGTCCAACACAAGAACTGGAATCACATCCAATTAGGCTTTATAAATGGATATTTTTCCATGTGGATTTTTTGGCACATTCATTGTGTTCCATACTTTGGCAGGCAACTATGGTCCTAATTTAATGAAGGGTTATGTGCAAAACTGAATTATAACAATTCACGTTAGCATTTCAGGCAATTTCACCAGCGATGACTCTACAGAAAACAGTCTGTTAAAGCAAGAACGACTTCCGTCACAAGGAACCATCACAGAAGAACACCTGTAAAGGTGACTTTCAAAAGATTGGGGTGAATTATTTATATCTTCACATATATATTTACAGATTTTTAACCCATGAATTTAACCCATGAATTCTAAATTCTGTGTAAATGGTGTTTAAATGGACTGTGGATTAAATAAGACTGCAATTAAAGATTGTTCTGTGAGTGTTTCAGACCTAGTTACACGTGACACAAGAAGCATTTGTCCCAGGTACCCTTGATTCATTATCAATTAGAAGGATTAAGCAGTCTCTACTTGCTTTACTTGCTTCATTAATCATCTTTTTAATGATGCAAAAGAAGAAAAAAATAGGAGCAAAAAAAAAAAAGAGAAGGGAAAGTAAATTTTAGAGAATAATGGAAATAGAATAATTCTGTGCACACCCACAGGATCAATCTATTACAATTGTCACATTTTTCAGGATCAAAATTAGTCTTTAATGGATAAAAACTCTGTGATGGATTAATGTCAACTTTGGGAAATTTCCCAGAGCTGGGAACTAATAACTTCTGAACAGTTTCATAGGCACTGTTGTATAAACAGCCCCCACTGCAGGCACAGCCCCGCAAAAGGAGACTTCAAGTTTTCCCAGCTCCAAGGGAATTCCCTGGGAGCCAAGGCCAGCCGTCCCTATAGAGTATCTTTGTACCTTATGAGAACAGAACCTTGAACCACTCAAAATATTCTGCAGTTCAGGACAGCCTGGTCCGCATTGCTTGGGGCAACATCCACACTCTTGGAGATACTCAAAACCTGTTCGTAGGGAAAGACCCAGAGGTGCTGGAGAAGCTGGACCTGCTTTGACCAAGGGCTAGAGATGAGACCTCCAGAGGCCCCTCCAACCTATGTTATTCTATTCAACAGTTCTGCTGCACCCTTTGAAATCTACTGCTCAGGCACACGGAGTGCTCCCTGGAAAGGTCATCTTACAACAGCCTGCCAATATTTCTGTGTGTCCATCACTTTAATCTCCCAAACTCAGCACATTCCTAGGAGGTATACTCCTTTCAGCACAAAAAGCTTCTCTGAGCTCCAGCTGCCTCTGCTGTAGGGCTGCTGTCTGAGCCACTCCCTAGGGATAGCTTCTGCCTGACAGTACCAAAGGGCAGGATTCACCTCCCCTGCCTTCGGTGTTATTAAAGTCAGAGTCTAGTCTATCAGAGAGAGTCAATAGAGGAAGAAAAAAAAATCCAGAAGGGAGTTCATCCCACTTTAAGACAGCAGGGTTAAACTCTGCTTGGAGGTGCCTGCCTCCCTTGCTCACAGGCAGCCTGGGTATGAGCCCTTGGACTGGGTTGAGCTGCTCAGGCAGTACGAGAGGTGAGTGCCAGCTCTTCAGGAAGACAAACTGAAAAACACTGGATGAAAATGGCCGCATCTCCCTGTGACAAAAGGTTTGAGAGCACAGCACTGAGAGATTCAGCAGTCAGTTGTCTTTCCTAACTAAGAGAAATTTCCTTCCTCTTCTCAGCATTAAACACTGGACTTGATACTAAAAGGAGAAGTAGCAAGAGTCAAGCGTATAATTTCTGAATTTTCCTTCTCCATTGTGGACTGTTTTTGTTTTGCTTCCTGTTGCTAGCCTCTGAGAAGAAAGATACTGCATTTTCACCACATGTTCAGAAACAGAAACATTTGCAGAGCGCTGAGTGTTGACCAGTTCCCAGAAGAGGAGCTTGAACACCTCCCAGCTGAATCTCTGTGAGCTAAAGTCCTTGCAACAAGAGGGCACTGGTGGTCACAGAAGCAGATACTTAGAGTAGGGGAGGGCAATAGCATTGAACACCTTCCTGTGTCTGCAGCACTTTCCTGCAGCCAGTTGTCAGCCACCACACATGGACACCCATCCCATTTCACAGGAAGGACAGCAACAGTGAAGAACAGAGAGGGGAATTCCACCACAGACTCAGGGCTAACTCCAGAGGAATCATTCAGAGCTGTGTTTATTACAGAGAGTCCCCTGGCTCAGGCTGTATTTAACCCCATTCCTACCATGGCTGAAGATGAGAGTATTTTTACCCATGCTTAGAGATTCAAGGTACAAACCATGGACGGATGTGTTGGGAGAGAGCAACAGAAAAATAAGCGAATGTGTTCTCTTAAATGGATTGTGCAATGTCAAAAGAAGTGTTAATTTTCTTCTTCCAATATAGAATATCTGATTAAAACAAATGCAAACTGCACGGAGTGCAATAAAAAACAAATGTTCCATTTTCCACTTCTTCTTGATACAGCTGTTTGTTTTAAACATATAAAGATTAAGGGAACAATCTTGAATTTAATTAAATCCCAAAAGAACTAATGATATTTATGCATATTAAATTTTTAAAGGCACTTGTGGCTCTTCAGCCAATCATTCACTGGACTGTCATAACATGCCTCCCAACCCTAATTTAAATTAGAAAGAAGAGACCCATGAAAAAAAATGTGCAGACAGCAACATTTTCACTGCACATATGTTTAAAAGATAAACACCCATCTAGCTTTAGAAGGCAACAAATCTAATAACTGGACACATCATCATAATTCAACGATGGAAAAGACTCAGCGTTACAAATTTCAGAGCTGCATCTCACAGGAAAGTAAATTAAAACATCAATTATAACCCACTTTAAAGACTTTATAAGGGGAACATTGATGTCTTAACACAGAAACTCCCAGATCAATCTAGATGAAGCTGGGGGTTTCCCAGAGTTGTGCTGTAGGGACCAGAATTTGGTGGGGCCATCTTCGGAGCACAGCAGGAAACCCTTTTGCTTCTCTCCTTTTCTAGTGAGGTGATGCTCTTCTCTAGCCCCGTGCCTTCAATGAGTCAACAGGTGCCATTAGGACCTGGGTCTCTGAGGAAGACTCCTCAGTGAGAGGCAAAAAGCCCTCTTGTTCTTTTGGCAATAGATCAAGAAAGTCTCTGATACTGTCCTGAATAACTCTCTCAGCACTGGTGAGGCCACACCTCGAATCCCATGTTCAGTTCTGGGCCACTCACTACAGCAAAGACGTTGAGGGGCTGGAGCATGCCCAGAGAACAGCAAAGGAACTGGGGAAGGGTCTGGAGCACAAGGCCTGTGAGGAGTGGCTGAGGGAGCTGGGGGTGTTTAGCCTGGAGAAAAGGAGGCTCAGGGGAGACCTTATCGCTCTCTACAGCTGCCTGGAAGGAGGCTGTAGCAAGGAGGGGGTTGCTCTCTTCTCCCAGGTAACAAGCAATAGAACAAGAGGAAATAGTCTCAAGTTGCACCAGGGGAGGTTTAGATTGGATATTGGGAAAAATTTCTTCACTGGAAGAGTAGTCATGCACTGGAATAGGCTGCCCAGGGAAGTCAGGGAATCACAACCCTTACTTGGGTACATAGTTTGGTGGTAAACATGGCAGTGCAAGGGTAACATGCAGACTCAATCATCTTCTAGGTCTTTTACAACCTTAGTGATTCAATGATTCACGATTCTGTTTCTGGTCCAAAACTGCAGTTTCTGAACTTTCCCTCTTGTTACTAAGTTGTTTGTAAAGGCAGGCTGAAAAGTTGAAAGATTCTTCCACCCTGCGTAACTTCCCCTCTTTATGTAATCAATATTTTGCTATCTCAGTTCATGCAGTCACCTCTCCTACCTCAAACAACAGACTCCTCCTCCCTACATCTCCTAAATACTAACAAAAGATGCTTCCTGTTCCACCTACCTTTCAGCATTGCCATACAGCATTAACCAGATATAACTTTGAAAGCTCAAAAAAAGTACAGTTTCTTATGAAACAGAAACCCCCAGATTTTGCTCCTTCTTCTCTCACATGAAATTCTGCTGATTTTCTCAAGAAAGGATTCAAACCCTGTTTAGAAAAACACTTCCCTGCCTATGGCTAAGCCTGTTTCTATGGTTTATCAATCCTAACAGGAAAAGACCCAGCCGTTAAGTTCTGTTGTGCTCCTGTTTATGAGAGACCATTGCTTTGCTGATAAGACACAGCCTTTGCCAGGCACTCACCCATCAAAAACTCCAGCCAGAACTGGTCCGTCTCCGGCTTATAGGGTCGGTTGAAGTAAATCTGGATTTGGAAAGGCTGGCCCCGACGCACTATCAGCTTGGGGTTGTAGTACCTGTCAGTGTGGTGCTCCTTCTTGTTGATCTCCTGAGGCTCCTTGAACATATAAATATCCTCAACTCGCAGGTAGTCTGCAGAGACATGTAAATGAACAGAGGGGAAAGGAGTCAGTGTGTTGAAATGTCCATATTGGTATCAACATCATTAGAGGCCATGTCCTCCCCTTCTCCAGGGAAGGAACACCACACAACAGGAGCATGCTGGATCTGTCTGGGGCTTACATGCTCCTGGCTGAGAAGAGATTTATGGACTGACACTTCTCTGTCCACCTGCCATGTTCGCAGAGGCTACAAGGCTTCTAGTGCATGGTGAAAGCAACCACAGACAGAGCAGGTTGCTAGGTGCTGGAAGCTGAATGTCCCCAAGGAGAGTCTGGCTCCATCTTTCCACTGGCATTGGCTTTCTGCAAGTCTGGGCCTCACTGTCACAAGTTTACCAGAGGAATCAGTGGGACTTATGATGACTGGGGCTTTGTGCCTCCTTTCTTGCAGCCCCCTATTTGTAAAATGCAAATTCACAGGGGCTTTGTGACACTTAAACACATCGTTTGCAAAATGCTAGCAGTAGGGAGAGCTGAAGAGCCTGAGAGGCAGCTAATGATCTTGCATTCAGCTGAGAGCTTGGATTGCCTGTATTAGATAAGGTTTGGGTGTACTGCATGTGTCTAGACTCAGCTTCTCAGTACACCTCCACTGCTATTAGTGTCTTCTTATGAAAACTAAATATAACATTACAGCATATAATTACAGCATAGAGTTACAAGCAAGCAGCAGTAGGTATCTGTAACATGCACAGGAAAAGCTTTGCTCCCTTCCAATTAGGGCTGTCTAAAGGGTTATAGCAAACCAGAAGTACTTTGTTCAGCTGATGACCAGCGTGGGGTGGCACTGGGGTAGCCACAGGCCCTTGCAGTTGCCATCAGCTACACGACTGTACCACACCACGAATCTGCACAATGGGAGTATTCTCACGCTGTGAGAAACCTCATGAAAATGAACTGGACATCGTTCTTTCACCTACATGCTCAGGCACCTCATCATGAAACCTCTGCCAGGAGGAGGAGGAGGACCATAACTACTCACCATCGGGAGACAGACAGAAGAGCAAAGCTAGATTTGCAGCTCTCAGCTTGTCTTTCCAGGTGCTGACAGTTAGAAACAAGCTAATTCCTGCATTTTATACTTAGAGTGACAGAGCCAAACTCATGCCTGGCAAAAAGAGGTGCACATTTACAGCAGCTGGTGGAGCTGTGTGTACTTGTGATGGTGGCTAATTTGCCCTTCTCCTGAGCACACTGTGAGCAAGAATGATGTGCTCAGTAAATGAGTCGGACATTCAAATCACTGAGGGCTGAATGTGGCCCCTTTCACAGAAGCTCAGGCAGCAGCTCTGCACATTGTTTTAATTTGTCAGTTGTGGACAAGCAGCAGAGCCCTGCGGGCAGCACCTTCCCTGGATGGAAGCCATGGTCAGCATGGTCCTTCTCCTGCCCCAGCCTGGGCTCTGGGCAACAGCTAATGGGAAACAGGGGAGTAGTGGTAATGGGAGTAGGTCCCACTCCTGCTTGCATCATCCCTCAGATCCCTAGCCACGTCCTTTAGGAAACTGAAGGAAAGGAATATGCCTGAGGACACGGCAAGATAAGGAACCTTTCATGGAAAAGCCCTGCATAACTGAACCCAAAACCATCTGCCTCCTGCTAACCCTAATCTGCAAAAAGGCTGGAATGCTCTGTTCAATCCTGAGTCAGGCTTAAAGTCCCATGACAACGTTATTGTTATTCTCTGCTCAATTCACCAGGCTTCTGGAGTAACTTCTGGAAAAACCCACTGGCTTTAGCACTGGCTGAAGTTACAGAGATGTCTGTATGAAACATTTTGCTCAGAAATCCTTCTCATTGCCCCTCTCTGAAGTAGGGCATGTCTTCACCTCCCTCCTTGCAAATGCTTTCCCAAAAATGCTGACAACATTCACGATTAAATGACACGAGGCAGGAATTTCCTGTACGGAGATAAAGCAGAGGCAGGGGAGAGTCTCTCCCCTTATATGTCCCAACCCCATCTGGTTGCACTACAGGTAAAAGCTGTGTATTTTGGGGTTCTGTGAGGAGTGAAGAATCAATGAGAAATTGGCTCAGCTTCTCCCTCCTTCCAAGGAGGCATAAAAACAGAGCTGAGGGTTTGTTTTATTTTCATCTCCTGTTCTGCAATAAAAGGCAATAGTGAACCCACCCTTCCTCTGCATGCTAGCCCCTTCAAGGAACTGCAAAGCTAAACCACCCTGGGCTTTCAGTTCAGCATTTGCTTCATTTTATCACAGGACTTTACATGGCTCCTGTCAGAACACAGCCATACACATCTGCAGAAAACACATTATTTTTGGTCTCAGTGTAAAAATGTACATTAAGCTTGCCAGATGAAGATAACCCATGGCTGAGCCTGTGCTAATTACAGCAATGGTAATTACAGTGGGCAAAACATGGGCAGGATAATGGGATGTGCTAACACCAGCACCAGGGTGTGATCCAAAGGAAAGCTCCAGGCAATGCTCATCTATTTGTGAGGGACAGTTGGCCATCGAGGACTGCTTTGAAGTCAGGTCCACTTGAGGGTTTGCCTGTAGCCTGTTCTGTTGTTCAGTGCAAGCAGGTTTGCTGCACGAGAGGCAGCAGTGTGACTTCTGAAAGCTTTTGTAATGTTAAGCTTGCAGGGAAATAAACGAGCACACGCTTGAGCGGTTTTTCAAATAAAAAGAATAGCCTTCAAACATCAGGTTTCCTCGGACGAGCAGAGAGGAAGGGCTTTGAATTACTAAAAAAAAATAGCGTGAATTTCCAAAGGAAGTGCCCATCACTCCGGTAGCGGGGGAAGCACGAATGCCTGGCGAGTCGCCGAACCTTGCGAAGGAGGGTGAGTGGCAGGGCTGTGTCCCCCCACCGAGCCCACTCACGACACACTGTCGTGAGATGAGCCGGCCAGGACGAGCCAGGGGGACGACACGGCACAGGGATGTTCCCGGGGACCCAGGCTTCTTGCTGAAGAAGCGCTCCGTCCCCGTCATGAGCATCTCCTCCCGCAGGCAAGCCGGCTCCAGCAGCAGGCAGCGCACTGACCGGGCTGGGGCCGCAGCCGGCCCCGGCAGCCGCCGCGCTCGCCCCGGCTGTGATTCAGCGCAGTAGAAGTGGGTGTCAGCAGAGAGCTAGGCAAGCACAGGGTCTTACCTCATCCGAGAGTAGTAGCTAAAATAGGTCAAATGAATCACACCCTAAAAATGCCTGTTTCTCTCTGTTGGCTGTCAAGGGAAACGAGGGTGACTAGCTCAGCTGTAGACTCCTACACTGCACAGATCAAGGGCAGAATTCAGTTAAATTTAGGCATCTAAATGATGTGAGCCCGGTATGTAACTTCTTATTATGGCCAGTGGATGGCTGGTTGCTGCAGTCGGTGGAGCTGAGAGAAGGGTGCAGATCACCATGGAATCGACATCCAGTCACTCTCCGGACACCCTGTGCCCTCACCTCCACTCACTGGATGGCTCTGTGCTGACTACGATCTGACACAGGTGAAGAGACAGGTGTTTAGATGTTTATAGCAGGTGTCCAAAGGCTAGAAAACACCTCAGTTGTAACAGCAGAGATAAAAGTATTTGCATGGTTTTTTTCGGTGTGTTATGGCAACGAAATCTGGGAACCACTACAGAAAAATCTGGACAACCCAGAAGTGTAGGGGTGTGCAGGAGAAGGGGAAAGAGTCACTCTGCCAGGATGTGCTCACAGCTCTAGAGCCCCACTGTGCTGTGCTGCTCCTGCTCTGCCCATGGACACTCATTTTATCCCCCAAGCACAGCACTGAGAGTGCTCTGGGGCAAGCTCAGCTCCTGAATGTCAGGCTGAGCTCCATGGGGCAATAAACCTTTAACGTGGTCTGACAGGTGACCAAAGTATCCTACCCCAAACAGTATGTCCAGGGACCACACTTAGACCAGCTGGTACCACAGGCTCAGATCACAGCTGATGCGCACCAAAACAGGAGCGCTGCTGCAGTCCCTTCGGGGACCCTTTGGGCGACCCTTCAGGTCACCCCTTGCACAGTTTTGCCACAAGCATTGGAGAGAATTGCACAGCAGAGCTGATCCAGCTGTACAAAAAGAGTTTGGCTGTTACGCACAGATTTGTTTTTCAGCCATACCAGTCCCACAGCCAGGTTTATCCAATGGCCACACAACCTCTTGCTTTGGACAAAGCATGTCTTTCTCAACAGCAGCATCACCTTAAGGACATGTTGGGTTCCTGCCTCAACTCACTTGACCCAGCATTCCTAAGTTTCCACTGCATTTCTGAAAAGCAGGAGGCTGCCGCCCACAAGCAGCACACTTCATTCAGAGCCTGATGTGAAGCACATCAAAAAGGAGCAGGAATCTTTCTCCTGGTACTGGTGGGCATTAGCTACAGGCTGTATTCCTTCTAAGGTATCCCACACTTAAACATCTCCAGTTTCTGTGAGCATATTGGGTTTGAAACAGTGTCTAGCCGGGACCTGCACTGCATTGCATTTGACAATTTAAACACATGTACTTGCCCCAGAGCTACAGGGTTGTCAGAGTAGGTTCAAGCAAAATTTCTGCAGTCTTAACATGCCAGTTGGTTTGCTCAGGCATTTTTTAAAAATAAATGCTTTTAAAAGAAATGTGTGTGTACAAAGATGGAGGTGGGGAGGGGCGTGTGGGGAGGGGAGTGTGGTTAAGGCACATGATTAGGATTACAGAAATAATGCTTTGCAACTTGTCACTTAAAATCTCTTTGCCTGTTTCCCAGTGTGTGAAATTCAGTAATTAATTCTTGTCCACATTTATTAAGCGCTCCTTCAACTCTGGATGAAAAGTCCCCTATGAGCATTAAGTAGTATTACATCCAGCTACCCTGAGCTGCCACATTCAACAAGTTCAATTCAAATAGGCAAAAAATTTAACATCATTTCATTAGTAAGTCGTTCAGAAGTTAATCTTGTTTTCTTTTAAACCAAATCTTACATATTTTTTATTTCTGGTTGACTCCAAAGAGCTGACACTGGGAACATACTTTGATCTGTCTATCCTCTACCATGATGTTGTTTTGTTTCCCCAGCCAAATGATTGAAACATTTTTCACAGGAGAATAAATAGTCATATGGGTATTCCTTTTAGTCTCATGCTACTTTTTGTGAGCGAGCTGAACATCTATAGCAAAAGTTTTCCCTGCCAGACAGCATTTTGCAGCTGTTTCACAGGCAGTTTAGGGTCATATAAATGGGAAGGGCCATTGAGAGAACCGACTCCTTCTGGCCCTTCACTCCAATGCTGCCTCAGCTGTGCCTGCAGCCAGCACGTTCCTAAAGTGACTCTGTGATTGTGACCAAACTGGGAAAACCCATTCTTGCCTTTTTTTTAACCAGTTCCACAGTTCAAGCTGGAAACTGGTCACTCGGCTTCTCCACTCCTCGCTTTCCCTACCCATAACCCGTGTTAACGTTTCCATGCACGCAGGACCTAAGTTTTCAGTAAGTTTTCCCCTAAGCAGCAAGAAAAACCATCTGAGTTGGAAAGATGTAAGGAAAAAGTGGTTTGGATTTAGTTCACAGAGCTGTGCTGAGAAGAGTATGGAAGATGTAAAAACAGATCCGTGGCTTAATTGCACACTGTACCTCTAGGATTAAATCCTCTAGGTATCAACCCAAAAGCCTCCATCTCGGGGACGTCATTTTCTTCATCATTGGAGTAGTTTGCTGGGACGGCTCTTCTCCCATTCAAAGGAAGTTTCTTCTCCTCGTTTGTGCTCGCTGTTTCAGACATCCTGTACTAAAAAAGGTGCAATACCGTGAAAGAAAGAGTGCAAGGGAAAAGCAAACATGAGCTAGCATGGCACGTGCAAGATGGGAGAAGCCAAAAGCAACGTGGGGTGTCAGTGAGATACACATTTTTAGACTTACATAAATAAAACCTGAGAGGCAGAAAACATCGGTCTAATGATAAGTACAGCTCTCCAAGGATTGGAAGGCATTTTGTGTTCATCAAAACACATGAATAAGAGAAGAAGGAGGGGGCGGGAGAAGGGGAGGGAAGTCTAACACAGAAGTATTTGCCTAGGAGAAGCAGGGCACTAAAAACATTAGGAAGTTTCAGGTAAAAGAACTGGAAAATCATTCACTCTCTCACACTCCATAACAGCATTATTGAATCCAAAATAGCAAATTATATTTTCAGAAAGTGCATCACACACTACCTCTCCCTAATAAAAATGGCATTATAAGTCATACTGCAATCAAGCCAAATACTACAGCCTACAACAGTCTGTGGATGATTAGTGGGGAATTGTATTTTTGTCCCTATGCACCCAGACAATCCACTTTTGAGAAAAAGAGGGGGAGGGGGGAAGAGAGAGGGGGGTAAAGGGAAAAAAAGGAAAAGAAAAAAGCACTTATCCACTTATTTCTCTCCCACTAACGTCCTTAAGGGAAATCTTAGATGTAGGCTGATCAGAGACTTCTTTTTGAGCTACTCAAAACTGCTTTCACATCTATTTCAGTGTAAGCATGTAGCAGTAAAAAAGCCATGCCACCCTTCTAAGAAAATATTAATGACTGAGAAGAAAACTTCTTCCCAAAGCCCCCGAAAACAGCAATTTAAAATGTAGCAATTATTTAATAGAAGTAAGCTCTAAAAGGAAGGTTTTTTTAGTTATCAAGGGTACCTTCTTTTCAGATAGTCTTTTTTTTTGTTCTCCTCCCTTGCAGAATTTCTGCAGTGCAATAGAAGCCGGGAAAAAGTTGGGGGCATTTAAGTAACCTCTGTATATCCTCCTCCTTCCTGTTGCAATAGGACAGTGCTGAAAGGTTTGCCAAGCCCTCCCCATGCCACCTCGGAGGCTCTGCCACCACAGCTGGCACGTCTTCTTTCCCTCCCTCCCCTCCCTGCCTGTCTTACCTCAACTCTGCTCACCAGGAGCGTTTCAGGGTGTTTGTGCTAAGGAAACAACTTGGACACTGAAACTTCAGTTCTTTTTGAGACAAAATAAGAGTGCTTACGGCACAAGAGCGTGTGAAGTGGGAGATTGGAGAGGAATTTCTGACAGACATAGTCAAAGAAGCCATGCTTACCATGTCGCCAGTCTTTGATGGTGTCTCTGCCTCAGGGGGCCTGTGATGCAGCTTCAGGTGAGGGTTTTCAAGAGTCCTCCCAGGCAGACACAGCGATGGTTCCCCCACTCAGTCCTCACAGCAGTCCCTTCAGAGGACTGCAGGACACATGAACATGGAGAGCTCATTGGCAGCCCAGCTTTTTCTAGAGACCTTGTGCTGTCCAGGACAATGAAGGTATTTTGCACCACACAGCTATATTTGGGTCAAATGACCTTCAGCTCTCGCCCATGATAAAATGTGCATCACCTAACAGGTCTGGGACAGCACCTTGTGGGAGCTTTTTAGCTTCATGTCAACTTTCTTCAGTTTCACCAAGCTCTAAGGTAACTGGGGACTGTGTGACAGCTCCTCTGTCAGGCAATGCCACAGGCCAGTGGAGCTACATGGAGAAAAAGCAATGGACAGGGAAGAATTCAGGCCTGTGTTCTGCCAGCTGCTGCTGTTTGGCAGCAGAGGTAGAAACCACCTGCTGAGAACATGCATGGGCAGGGGAGAGCCCCTCTTACACTCATGGGACCCACCAAGGGCACTTGCCTCTGCTGCAGGGCAGATGAAGGAACAAGGAGACACAGTGAAGAGGACTCCACTGTCTTTCAGGCATCTATGTCTTCCTGCCCCATAGCACCAGAGAAGCCTCAAACCTCCACTGGCTAAACACCACTGAAATCAAGCCAGGGGGCAGAAAAGGAGAGAATTGGGTCACATTCCTGTAATGGGAAGCAGCAAATAAATCATCTGGAAGACAGGACCCCCATCCTACCTCCCTGGGGATTTCCCAGCCACAGCAAGGTGGTTCCACAGAGGTCAGGACACCTGCAAAGCGTGGGTCAGAGATCCGAGCTGGGCACCTGGGAGCAGCATGGCTGCACCAGCATGGCATTGCAGCTGGGATAAGGAGCTCACCAGGGCTGATTGCCAAGGCACAGCACAGGGCTGCAGCAGTTTTGGGGCAGCCTGGTTACCTGTGCACAAGGGTTGCACTACGCTTCCTCAGAGCTGAAGGGTACAAGAAGACTGCTGAAGACTGTTTGGCTTGTAGCACAGAAAGCCACCTGGCCGGAGGACTCTCCTTCCCCTGCCCTGCTCCCCCAGGAGTGTGAGCACCCTGAGGGGACAGAGCTGATCCCATCACACGCACCCTGAGCTGCAACTGCCATTGACTCCCTTTTACACAGATGGGCCCTGTGGTAACCATCTGGAGGGCAAGCAGCACCCCTGGCACCCGGGAACACAATGAGCTTTCTGGGGGAGGCGGCTGGTTGCCAATTTTCTTTTCTTTACTTTTCTTTTTTTTCTTTTTTTTTTTCCCCTTGCATCCACATTTCTAAGTGGCGTGTTGTGCTTTGTGCCTCTCTCTCCCACTTCCAGCCAGCACTTCAGTTCCCAAAATTGCAGCTGCTGCGATGATGTTACAAAAACTGATATAAATATTGCCTCGGTGCCATGCCTGCTGGAGGCCTGCAACACAAACAAGAAACACCGTCTCCCAAGGAAGTCATGTGCTTCCCCAAGTGGCTGCGGTGCTGTCAGAGCCAGGAGGAAAACTTTCCGTCAGAGCGAGGACCGGAGCGAGCGGATGCAGCAGCACAGATCCCACTCCAGCCACCGCGCCCGAACAGGCAGCGGTTGCAGATGCCTCCCCGCGCCCAGGCGCGTCACCCTGGGGCTTTCGGCAGAAGCCACCGACCACGCAGACGGTGGGGAGGCCAAAATTTTTGGTGGCAGCGGCAGGAGCGGGACTTTGCGTCCAGGGAGAGTAATGTTTTGTAGGCTGTGATTTATTTATTTTGTGGGGAGAGATGTAAATTCATGCTTATGACAGCTCCAGATGGCAGGTATTTTCTCATTACCTTGACTTCTTAGCATTTGCTATCCCTTGCCTATTAGACTGCATTGGCCTTAATTTAACTTCCGTGGTTCCAAACTACTGACGTCAGGGCTGATGCAGGAGGGGGTACGGAAAACACGAAACCCTGATTTTCCTGTAGGGCGTTATATTTAATGAATGATGCACTGGGATGACTGGTGCAAGAGTCCTCTCTTCCTGAAGCCACTTCTGCGCTGCACCCTGTGGGGAACTGTGAGCCCATGCCCATTTCTCAGAGCAGCCTTCAGATGCTCGTGGCCTTTGCCAGAGACCTTTGCAGCCACAGGGCACCCTTCCCACAGTAGTAGACTTTGGATGATGGACAGCCCTTCCTCGCTAACCCCACAGAAAAGCCCTTAAATGGCTGCAAAGCTCGCACCCTAAAGGGTTATCTAAACTGCACTTTCCTGTTGTTGCCAGAGCCAGTATTGTTCTGTTCCAAGTCCTCCCATGCCAGACAAGAATTTGTGGGGGAAAAAACACACAAGTCAGTAAAGCTTTACAGCCAGAGGAGAGGGTGTGCCAAGATCTGTCACAGGCAAACTGATCAACCAGGTGCTCACATAAATGGGTTGCTGTGCTGTGTGCCAGTGTCTAGATGGGAGAGATGTTTTGCCTGCTGTAGCTACACCAAGCACTCCTCGGGAGCAGCGGAGCATTGTAAAGCTCTCCAACAGGGTGGTTTCATTTCTTCTTCTCTTTTTAAAACATTACCCCTGTGCCATTTGCAGTGTAGACGGATGTACGGATGCCCTGGAACACTATCCTACAGCATGTGCACAGGAGTACCTGCCAGGACATCATCCTCAAGGAACCAGACTCTCTCAACTCTGACCTTCTATACATAATAACACAACCGTGCCTCTCTCTCGCCATCTCAGAGCTTTACTTAAGAACCTGCACTCTTTCTTAAGTGATCAGGTCTTGTCTTCCTCCTTCCTCTGCATCAGTACTTGTCTCCCAGAAATTTGTGTTCCTCTTCCTATGATGCTCTGCCTCACCAAGGCTGCAGGCAGAGTAGAGCAGATTCTAGAAGAAAAAAAAAAAACGAATAAAAATGTTATTTTTAAACAGAAGGAAATTTCAGAAATCTTCATTTCAGTTTTGTTTGCATATTTTTCTTTGGGTTTTTTAAAAAAACAAACCCAGTTAATATATCTGTCTGTGTGTAACAGCAGCTCTGGCTGCCACACACAGACCAATATATTTCAAGTTAATGCTGAAAATTCAGAAGACCCAGCTCTGAAATATGGTATGTGTGAAAGAGGGGCAGAGGCAGACAGAGATAAAATGGCAGGTCTTCAGATGGTAGAACATTTGGAAGGGGATATAGGGCCAGTGTTCAAAAGATATTGTTGCAAATGTTTCTGTTGCAGGAAGAAAAATACCATATATGTATATATTCATACACGTACTTTGCTAGGAAAACACAGCATAGGAAATTTTACTCTTCCCTGAAAAATTGTTGTTCCAAGCTGAAAGCCTAAATTCAAACTGTAGATCTTTACAAGCATCTACATCTGTGCTGGCCATCTTAGGCTCCCTTTATCCTCCGCACAGATCTAGTCTAGGCAGTGATTCATCTCCTCCTACAGCAGACATGTAAATAGGTCAGATGAATCATGGCCTAAAAGTGCCTGCTCCCTGTATTGACTGCAAAGGGAGCTTGGGGTGATGGGTTTTGCCATATGTGTCTACACTGCTGATGTCTGCAGTGAGGTGAGATATATCCTAGGCTAGGTACAGAAACAGAAAAGCATTTTATTTTGGTCTTGAGGCCTAACTTTCAAGTGCTAAATTATCCTTTACTTTTATGGAAATACTGCTGCAAGTCACTATCAGTGATACACAGTGTATCGTTCAATTCATTTTTTTTCCTATCAGAATGTGTGTCTGCCACTGCCAATTATATAAAACGTATTTCTTACAGTAAGTGACAGATTACAGTAAAATACATACAAGCTCTGGAAAACACATGCATCTTTTTATACTCATTTGTGAAGCTGTTCTGTTTCTTCAGACGGAAATATAACCATATATGTAGTAACTGCAGCAAAATAATAATGATAATAATGATAACAATAATAATAATAATAATGATAATAATAATAATAATAATAATAGCTATTATGAATATAGAATCCAGGTTCCTGCTCCTATTCTTAATCAGGTATGAATCCAAAGAATTCTGCTGGTTGGATACTAGGGACTGCCCTAGTTTCTTACAGGAAGAGTAAGAGAGGAGCCAAGCAAGGGCAGAGGGGTCTCTTATGAGGGGCAATATTCACGGTCTCCAGCTAAATCTACTGGTTTATGTTTTGCTGGAGTTGAGGCCTTAAAGGATGAAAGAACATCTCTCAAAAATGGGATTAGACAACTTCTCTGCTGGCCAGCTGACCCAGAAGCTGACAGGAACACAAAGGCTATGGACCTCAGACAGTTATTTCAACCCCAGAAGAAAAGGGCAGGACATCCAAGCAAAGCCATAACTACCTAGAGTCTTAAGCAGGAAAGGACATTTTAGATAAAACATTTGTCTCAATAAATTTCACCGCAGGTGCCATATGCTGAGACCACGGCAAGATTCCTCTCTAAAGCAAGTGTTTCAGTCTTCCTGAGCCCACCTGCTCAAATAAGCTCTTGGCCTGGAGATCAACCCTACTTGTTCTGTCAGACAGTGAGACTGAGGAAAGAGATTGTAACTTGAAGAGCAGGGGAAATAGAGGGGAACAGAGCATGATTCCCATTCATAGACTATTCCCAGATATCTACTCCCTTTTGAACAGCCAGTCTATCTAGAGACGGGCAGAACAAAAAATATATTCAGTCTGGTAAGACTTTGTCTATCATCTTGCTATATACTCACAGAGCTGCTTGAATTTCTTCCAGTGCATCAGTCTCCTTATAGTGAAGGCTGATTCCACAACACTGAAACTTTTTCAAGAAAATGACAGTGGATTATGGTACTATAGTTAGTAAGAAGTTATCAAAACATGCTTAGCTTTGATTTGGTCATTTTAGCTTTTAAGTTTAAAGCCAGGTTGCAGTCCTCAGGTAGCCAGATGTCTATGGCAGAACAGGCTTGAAGGGAACATTAAAGTTCCTGCAAAGACCCAGCTTGACTTTAAGTAGCTGCAGTCCTCAACTCCAGAGGGGCTCAGTTATCATGTACAGCATCAGATGCAAATGATGGTGCTGTGCCCAAACTACCATGGCTCCTGGACAGTGTGGAATCATCTTGGACGCATCAAAGGCAGAACCAACAAGCCAAGGAAGACCCAAACCACCCACAAGCACAAGCACAGGGTCTGTGCCCTGCATTCCTGGGGCACTTGCAGCAAAGACTTAGTACAAGACACTTGAGATGTCCCTGCCTAAATCCAGTTGGACTGAGCAGGGTTCAGCAGGTCCAGGTCTACTTTGTGCACAGGTGAATATCCTTGTTTTACTGCTCAGCTGAGAAGCATGTTCATGGAACAGAGCATCTCAGCCAAGAAGCTAGACCAGACCACAGCTCTTTTCTGTATCAGGAGGTGGTAATACAAACCCAGGCAGCCCCGGCATGCTTAGTTAACAGTTGCTTCTAATTAATTTAGTAACATATGTGGACATGCAATATTTCAATCTTAATGTCTCAAATCGTTTCAACATTACTGACACACAATGTTTCAAGTATGCTCAATTACAAGATTTCTGGAATTAAAGATCTCCTAAATTTCATTAAAAGATAAAACTTCCTGTTCCAGTTCAGAACAAAAATACATTTTAAAATGCCTGAACGTCTCGTAGAACAGCTTTTCTTCTTAATACAAACACAGATGTAGTGTGTAGGCCCATACACAACAAAACACTTAAGCGCATCTTAACTTCAGTCGTGTAATTCCATCTTCAGGCATGTGCCTAAACCCTGTAGTGGGCTCAACTCAACCAAACCAAGGCTGCACAATATCTGCTTGTACAGAAACACTTAAGCTGCCTGTGGATGCGGCATTTCTGCAACACAAAGTTGCAGTTTAACACGTTTCTACTGCAATTGCTTCTTGACCATTTCAAAGATGGTTGCCAGAGAGGGCTGTTGATTCATTTTTCAGTCCCAAGACTGACCTTATCTCTGTGCAAATGAGCTCAGTAATTGTATATTTAAGGAAATATGCAATCTTTTGAGAAATAGGTTCAAGTGTGGATTGTACAACATTGCTTGGTTTGTTAATGGCGGACGTTCTGGAGGGAAAGGGGAAATCGAAAGGATGAATCATTATCCAGATGAAGTTCAAAAGCAATCCAAAATTCATTTCATAATCACAGATGTGTGCCAAATAAACCCATCCAGCACAAGCTGTAGGCTTTGATTTTTGTGAAGTCTGCAAGTTCTTCCCTTTGCTATTCCCACTATAACCTTTGCAGTGTGGCTAAAAAAAAAATAAATAAAAAAAGTTAGAAGAAATTATTGCCTTCTAAATGCTCCGTATACCTGTCTCTTTCTACAGTGTTGTGCTGCATCCACAAAATTACTGTCAATGTGCACAGTGGAATACAAATACTTTTCCCTTTGGGCTTGTAGTCAGCTCATGGTTGAAATAAAGATAAAAGTCAGAGCAGCTGGGAGTGCATCAGGAGTGCAACTCCAGCATGCACCCACAGCAAGGTCCCTGGCCCCTCAGCTGAAGCAAAAACCCTGTGTTACAAAGACTAGCCATGCACAATGTTTCTCTTACATGTCCAGACTCTCTGTAAATCCCATCAGGCTTGAACAAAGTCCAAGGTAACAACCATGGTCGACAGGTGCTCTCTCCATTTGAGGCTTATCCATCCTCTCACACAATTCCACCTCTGGTGGTGTGCCCCTAACAGATCAACCCTACAAAGTTTTAGTTGTGCTGTTTAGGCTGTGAGCCGTCCAGAAGGCATGTTTGGACAAAACTCTGCAGGCAGATATCTTGTCCTTGATCCCTTGATCTCTCTCCGGTCTCTGGCCCATCTCTCTCTCAGCTGTAACCTTCACAAACTCTTGCAGCTACCATAGGAATGGTATGATCTTTCACTCTTTTCCTTTCAAGCCCTTTTCTTCAACAGCCTTACACTGCTTTTGATTTGCTTTCAGAACATCAGTGGTTGGTTGCTGGAGGAGCATTTGCTGCTCCACTAATAGATTGGAAACTCATCTGGAAAGCAGCAGTGCAAACAAAACAGGAATTGATCTATATTTTAGATTAAATGATCATTTTTTCAGAAAGGCCCCTGGAATTCTTAATCTTCAGACTTGTAAAATATTACAGTTTGTTCAACTCATACGAAAAGAAAGGGCTTACTGGCTGTAGCTGGGATGTCTTCACCCAAGTGCATTGTTTGCCTGGGATTCCTCCTGAGGCTCTGTAGTTCCTGTAACTTACACGAATGATTCCTTGGAGATGCACATGAAACATGGTACAGACAGCATGTTAGGAAACTGTAAGAAAAGTGGTAGTAAAGTTAGGTTGAAGAAGTAGCCGATGGATTTTCCAGTAAGGACATAAACATACTTCAAAGGCACCCATTGGAATACACAGGCAGAAATGGGTTCTTTTAAAGTCCTGTGCCTTAAAATGGCCCATGTCACCATCTTGCAGTCGGTTTTCCCACCTCTCCTTTGCAAGTCAGACAGATAAACAGTGAACAGAAAGAATATCATAACACCATAGCAGTTTCTAGTCAAGGATAATGAGAATCAAGTAACTTCAACAAATGGCTTTAGAATGACCAATAAGCTGAACTTCTTTGCGTTATACCACAATAAATTTTAACCAAGAACATGCATTCACTAAAAGTAAAGTTGATTTGTGGACCTCTGAAGGAAAAAGTTGGGGCAAGTAAGCAAATTGGAATGTTCAACTTTTCCCATTGGTAGGGACAATGTCTTACTAACACTTCTGTACCTGCTGACAGTCAGGGTTCGAATGTTGAATCTCTAGCTGACAGTGACACTACTGTCACCAGCATTTTCTGCTGCATTCAATGGCAAATATCATTTTTTGTGCCTGTTACTTGAAAAACCAATAGGACCTCTTCAACAAATGTGGTTCAAAATAAAATACTTGATTTGTGGGTATAAAAATTATGAAAACCCTCGGAATGTGTAGAGAGGCCAGTGTTGCAAGCGTTATCTAATGAACACGACTCTAAGGTCATGTTTATTCTCACAAACACCACAGCTTTTCACAAAGGCAACAGAAATATGCATGCAAAGCTTCAGCAATAACGCAAATTATGATCTAAACTCACTGCAGCCATGATATCTTCTAGAATGAACTCCTATCAGAACTCCTCATCTTCACAGCTCTGAAGGCTGAAAACATTACACCTTTTCAAGACTTTAACCATACCGAAAAAAGAAGTGCCATCTCACTGTAATAATGTTGTCTTAATTATGTACAATACTTAGCACTAGTTTTACACCAGATGAGTCATAGTAGAAGCTTGTACTTTACTGTTTGACTAAATCCCACAGCACTTAAAACTCCCTGCAGTGAGTGCCTACCAGCTTGTGCTCAGCTCTTTTCTCAAACCATGTCTGCTGGATCCTTTGGGGAAGGTTGGTTTGAAGGGTGCTGGACTAGGATGAGCGGACACTGCGGCTGGAAATAAGGTCTTGGAGTCAGTGAGGACATGCCAGAGAAATGTCTTGAAAGCTGCTCAGGTGCCTATGCTTCTCCAGTCATGTCCATTTTAATTAGCTGGGATTCTAGAAATCGTAGAGATGGGTTTCATTCCTTTCTGTTTTAAAAGCAGTTTATTTTCTGAATAGAAAGGTGTTCATTTTTTGTCATCTTGTGCTGTTTGTTGTAACAATTATGACGATGCCAAACAGGTAACTGAAACACTTGCAGTTATTTATGGAATCCCTCTTCACTTGTCTTACACCATCTACTCTTTTACGGCTAAAAATAATCCCACAGAAGCAGATACCTACCATTTTATGAAAAATTTTTACCACTGAGGTTTTCAACAAGATAGCACGGTCTGCTGGGCACTTCTTCATTTGTGCAGAGTTTTTCTCCTCCCTGTGTTTTGGGGCTCGATGAGATCAGTAAAATTTCCTGGTAAGCACAGGATCTTTTCCCAGGTCCTTCTAAATGCTGATGCCTCGGAGAATAGTGGCTATTCTCAAGTCAATTGTTACTTTGACAGTTCAGCTTTCTTCATCTGAAGCATATGAATAATATCCCTTTTGAGCCTTCATAAACGGTGCTGGAAACTTCAAAGGAAAAACGCTCTTAGATAGATTTTTCAAAAAAAATGTATAAAGTTAAAGAGCAGATGGACTTGTAGCAGAGTATACTGCAGTCTTCATTCACAGTCAGCAGGAGAGGTAGGCTCCAGCCTCTTTGATTCTCTGTCTGGAAGACCACGTGGGAAATTTAATGTCAGACATTGTGAAAAATTGGTCCCATCTGCCTCCCCTCCTTCACCCAACAGATACACAGAGTGCCTGAGTACCTGGCTATCGCAGATCACTGGGATCACTGCTGAAGCCTCTCTCTATGCAAATGACAAATATTCTACCCATTAAACATCCCTGTAATGAATGTCCTGCTATGGCAACTTCCAAGAGACTCTTGATTAATTGAAAGAAGCAAAACACTTCATGTTGAAGTAACAGCTGGTTATGGTACTTAGCAGTATCAGCTGACAGTCTAAAGGCATACACTTCACCAGGAAGCTTTCACTCCTACGCATTATTTAAATAGAAGTTGTTTTTTTGCAAACTTGGTGCCTCTAAGCCGAAGTCTATTACATTTGGCTAGTAGGGTCCTTCTAGTAAACAGTCAGTGTTTTTTCAAAGTCTTACCAAAAACTTTACCCCGAAGAAACCGTGAGGAGCGGTGTGCACGCCACGCTATTGTGCGATGCAAAAAGGATGCATCCAAGTGAAAGGACAAACAAATCTTTCTGCTCACAAAAACATTTCATTTCCATTTTAGCCAGGAACGCACTAAATAATGCATCATTCCTCAGCTACTCAAAGGTCACCTTTTGGTCTACGAGCAGCTGCAGCAGCTGTGCTCCTTTGAGACCCTGCTCTGAGCACAGAACAAAGCGTGAGAGCTGACAACAAGCTCGGGGGATGCAGGTATGGGACAGGCTTCTGGAGACTTCCCAGCAGCTACAGTTGAGAACCACTGCCAAATTTTCTTTCTCTCATTTTTTACTTCAATCGCAAATAACCTCCTTCCTTCCCCTCCCTTCCTAAGTAAATTAGTCATATGTAAAATATGAGAAAATTAACTCATAGCCAACTCAGATTTTGACACCATGCAGAGACAAGTATCCATGGAGATTAGGGACCTCCTGTTCATCACTGATTCCCCATCACATTTGACAGGAAGGTACAACAAACAGAATAAACTAGTCCCCAGAAAGGCACTCTCTGAGGCCAAGTTCAGCTTAGAGGCTACCGAGTCTGTTGTTCCCAAACTATAACGCAGGCAAGACCCACAGCTGCTTTCGATACATCCCTCATATTTGAGGCTTTCATCCAGTAAATCTGGATGAAAGAAATTGGTGGTTTCTCACATATTATCTCATTATCAGGAACTCAGATATGAGTTTTGCAGCTGGGAATCAATTTGGCTTTCTAGACCGGAGTGTTGGTTATAACATACAGACCTTAGTTTGGAGACAGCGATTTTGAAGGGGAAAGAAAATCCATTGTCATCCAGTTCAGAATCTGTCCTCCTAACAGAGAGGTCAGGGTGGTACAGAGGAGACATCCTGATCAGACCTGACTTTGACAGGGTGGGGGAAGCAACATATTGTCCTTGTAGGATTTTCACAGTTATATTTTCCACAGATCTAATCCCGTTCTATTTCCTGAATGCCTAGATCAAAATTGCCTACAACCAGAATAGTTTTTGTTTCAAATTAAATCAAACAAGCAAGGAGAGAAAAACAACTACATGGGAAACAAACAAGAGTGTAACTGACTGTAAGGGCTATCTTGCATTGATGCATGGCATTCGCTGCTAGACTGCAGCCTAGGGAACACTTCATTTTTAAAGGTCCCACACACAGTAACAGAATCATACCAGACATACATCTAACCATATTTACCACTCATCTTTCCTCACCCAGAAAAACAAGCAAATCTTAAAAAGAGATGGGGAAAAAAAACAACCAAACCAAAACAAACCAACTAATGCACAAGCACTGAATTAAGTATTAGAATTCCAGTGCTTATGTATTCCTTAGCCTATCCAGATGTGCTTTCATCTCCTCCACTCACTCACACATCAAGGTTGCAGCAGACCTCCATGAAAACCCTCTGAGTTCTGGGATTCCTGTCCTTGATCCTGGGTGATGTAGGATTCATTAACTCCAGCTGCTGCTGTTGGATTTCCCTGCTGCAATGGCTCGGTGTCACCACCAGCCAGCACAAAATTCATGCCTTGTGGCAAGGCTCTGTCGCTAAGCAGGCTGCCAGCCTTGGAGCCACAGTGGGCACAGCAAGGTGGCAGCTCTCAAAAGACAGGAAACAGAGCAAGGTGGATGGGCCCGAAGGGCTCTTCAAATGAGTTGGCAAGAAAATTTTAAAATTTGCACTTTGAAAACCAAAAAAGCAGAATACCGCAGAGCAACCAAATCTGCCATAAACTGTTCTTTACAAGCTGGAGGTAACAGCAGGAGTTTTCAGTCAGCCTGATCAAACTGAAACCTCCTGCTTGCTCATGTGCCTCTCTGGCACTGGCACACAAGGGCCCTGAACAGCACGTACTGCAAGTCAGGAGAGAGCCCCATATGCTTCTGACAGCAGCCATCGTAACCATTCTCCAGCCATGTTACCATCAGGTATGGGTCATGACTGGAATTCAGTCTGCATCAACAGACAGTATATATACAATATATACTGGACCCGTCATTCAGTAGTTACTTCAAATGGGGCCAGGATATCACTGGCATCCCTTAGATCATCTGGCCAAGCCCAAGCCCGCACTAGCCTACATAAAAAAAAAAAAAAAAAAAAAAAAAAAGAAAAGCAAGTCTGTTATCAGTAGGTTTGAATTTGTTGAGCAGGAGCATACACCTCCTTTGCAGAACATCTGTGAATCCGGAAAGTAGGAAAGGCTAAAGACGCAGACCAGTCAAGCACCATTTATTTAAAAGTGTGTGATCCCAGAAATAACTGAGGATTCTTTCTAGCTGGAAATCCAAGCCAGAAAGCAATAGCATCCCTCTGGACAGACAACAACCCAGGGTTTAATTCTGGACCTACAAACAGTTAAACAAGTGCTCATTCTAATGGCAAGAGAATGAAAACACACAGTCTTTGCACTCTATGCCTTCTCTTCCAGTGCTCGAAAGCCATGTGCTTCAGGCTTCCATAAGATGCTTTAGAGTCCTTAATGCAACATGAATTCACCAAAGAGCTTGACATCATTTCAACTATTCTAAGTCACGTCCTTGGACTGCCTCTAAAAAAGCCATCCTATCTTCACTGACAGTGTGGGCAGCCTGGTAAGAGGAGGTTTCCAGCACAGACTCCTGCATTATGTGCTTCAAGTCAAGCAGTGACAATATTGCTCCCGTCTCCTCACCCTTCCACCCCTGCTCTTCCCCCCTTGGCTAATGAGATGCTTTCCTTTGGCAGAGCAAACTACGCCAAGTATGCACAAGCAACGACGAGACGGGAGTAAGGGCCTGTCTGTGTGAGCAAAGCAGCCCTTTCTCAGCTTCACATTGGCGCAAGACCAAGTGAGCATCGATGTCCTCCCTCCCATCTCCAGGCCACCACGGGCAGGAGAGCCCAGCCCAGCAGATGGACTGGAGTCCCCCAGTGTTACAGTGAGCACTACCCTTCACATGGTATCTGCTGGCCAGTTAAAGTACAACCACAGTAATTTTTTGTCTCTTGAGCATATTTTCAGAGTTGCCCCCTTTGACTTAAGTATTTAATGGGTTGCAACCCAGTTAACACGTTTGCACACACTCCCAGACACGCACACACACACAGAGTTGCTTACATATGGCTTTCCTTACAGTTCCGATAATCTGGGTAATTTATTCAGGTTGGCAAAGTTTGAGTGTTTTTCCGTTTCCTCTGTAGAAGGGGAGCAATGTGATTGTTGCTGTGGTGATCCTTCCCTTAATATTTTTAGTCATAATCTGACTTAAAGTCATGACTGGCAGTGGAAAGTGTCATTTTTTTAAGGCACAATACCAAAACATTGGTGAAGAGCCTTTTATTTTTCGCACTGAATATTATATATATATACATATGCGTGTGTATATAAATATATATATTTTTATATATTTTCCTTGGAATTCACGTTGATAAATGTAAACACGTAGATGTTCCTTTATCATAAACAGGCCTGAGTTTGGCCTTTCTTTTGTAAGTCCTGTGCTCCTCCATCCGCTTGGGCTGAAGCTGCGCAGCCAGAACCTCTGCTCACCTGGGTTATGTTTTCAGGAAGGGACTAACTTACTCAGACATATCAATGCTGACATTAAGAGCAGTTGCTTGTCTAATCCCCCAGGCACGGGGTTTAAAAATCTACCCCTTTCCCTGTTAGCGAGGTTAATGACTTCTCTGCAGAAGGGGAGCAAAGCGATTTCAAGTTTTTCTTCATTTAAGAGGCTGCAGAGCCAGCATTCCTCTCTGTGCTGAGAGGACAGCAAATGTCAGCTCCCTACCTTCATTTATGCCTTGATCAATGAAGCTGTTAGCAGAGAAAACCGTGACACACAGTGAGGAAAGGAGCACAAACCTGATAGAAACGGTGATGTTATTCCCGTTTGTAGCACGGACTGCAGGCATATCCCTGCAGGGCCCTGTCAAAGCAAGGGTGGTAGCACCATCCCACCAAAGCTAGAGCTCTGCTGTCCCACGGCAGTGGTGCAGAGCACACAAGGAGCTGAGGTGGAGGTCCAGCCCTCAAGTATCCTACGCTTGTCTCCTTCCCTTCATTCCAAATAGGAAACCCAAGAGGCCTGGGAATGGGTGTGTTCCTAAAGTTGCAAAACTGCTTTCATTAGACTGCTTTTCCATAGCCTGTTTCACAGAGTGAAATGCTTAACATTGAATTATCCCATGGGACTAACCACGGAAAAGGATGCCATGAAGTGTAGATGAAAATAAACTCATCTGGGCCAATGGAAAGCTGTCCTCCCGTTTAGTTGGGGCTTCCTGAAAATTACCATTTGAGATGAAATTTTGTTTGTCATTTAAAATCCTGGATTAATCATTCGGGAAGGTTGACAATTCTGTTTCTCTATTTTGTATCTCCTGTGGGTGTTTTCCAGCATTTAAAACCATTTCCAGTTTTGGGGGTTTTTTTGAGGTGGGGAAAAAGACGGGGCTGTTTATTTTCCATTCAGGCAAATAAAAAGTGACACTCCAAAAGATTATATAACTTCCATCATTGCAACTAAATGTGTTTGGTGTATCTGAATAAACCAGATTTGGATATGTGTTCCTGAAATGCAACAACAGAAACGACCACAACATCTTCCTCTACAATGGGATTGCAAATATAGGTGATACGAAACCATATATTGCCTTAATTTTAATATGAAGAACTCCTGGAATCATAAGTAGAGAAACGATTTAAGAAAGAGATGAATATATACTTATTTACACAACCACATTTACTATGAACTGCTTTAAACATGATGACAGAATACCACAGCATGATTATGCCCATGTCTTTTGTTTCTCACTGCTCCTCTAGAAATTTCAAGATTTTTAAGATTTCATCTGCAAGTTTTCTGTGAGTGCTAGAGACTTGTGCCTTCAAAAAAAGCAATTCAATCCTCTGTGATCTTAACACTCCCTGGATAGACTCTGGTAGATTCAGCAGCCTGTTGATGCAGCAGATTACATCAGAGGTGCAAAAAACAACCAGTGCTGCACTGGTGGAATTAGGACATGACTTTCTACCACCCCTCCAATGCTTTCCCATCAGCAGCAGCCTGGTGAGGGCACTTGGACTCTGCCTTCCCACTGATCCCCCCCAAGGCAGTGCATTGGACACAGATAACACACATGTGGCCAGACTGCACCTGCACAGTATTTTGGGGACATCCTGGATCCTCTGCAGTGGCTGAACAGTGACGCTGTGCTTGTGCTCACGCGGACGATGCCAGCAGACCTCCTGTAGCTGCGGCCAGCATGACACTGCTCCTCGACAATTCCCTCACCAGACCACGCAGGGCACGCTGCACCTTGGGATATTAATCATGTGCTGGCATGGGAAGGGTAGCAGGAATTGAGAGCTGATTTGCTTTCACGTTGGCCCGTTTAATGCCCTGTGCCACACCGTGATGCCACCAGCACCAGCGTAATCTGCGGGCATGGGTGTTGTGTATGTGTGTATTCTTGCCCACACTACGCCTTAGGAATGAAGGAATTCTGCAAAGAAAGGAAGGGACAGCCCTGAGAGCTGAGAATAAGTATGCAGGGTCAGCTGAACCTCTTTTCTAGGTCATTTTAAGAGATTTCACTCCACAGAGCCACTGTTATTTAAACCCAGTCCCACTGTAAGAGAAAAAGAACCAAAATAAAGCAGACACTTGGACGGAGAACAGCCTCCTTAGAGCCACTTTGACACTTTCTATTAGCTATAAATGCCAGGTCTTGCTTTCCATACTGACCCAAAGGTGCTGGATCTTGGTTCACTTTCCCTTAACATGCACCATTCCTGATCTAGCTGCAGTTTCATGGGACCAGACTGAACCTCCAAAGTCCTGCTCTGCCACACTCAGCTTCATTTTCTCACAAAGCCTTTGAATTAAGGCAACCTTCCACCACATCCTCCAAGCAATTAGAAGATTTCCTACTTGCTGTAAGGCACCCTTATTGCGAGTGTATATCACAACACAGCTTTTTGCATGTTATTCCACACCGGGATTGCTGCCTTTGTTGCAGGGGACTGAGCTACGGCCCCTGCAGAAGCGCTGAAGGGTGCATTGGCAAGCAGAATGTAGGTTTCTGTGCTATTTCTGAAGCTCTGCAATTCACTTCCTGCCTTGCACGTGGACCAGGGTTTTGCTTAGATGCAAAGCTGAGATTGAGCTGTCAGTCACAATATACTTCTCCTTTTTCGATTTTAGAAAAGGGATTCACATCCATAAAGAATGCACTCGCTTCAAAACACTGTAGCCTTAACTACGTTGGCTCTGGAGCAAAATATCAAAGAGAGATGAAGGTATGTGCCAGAATTAAGTCTGTGCCATAAAACAGGCCTAACTAATGTCTAAATTCCAGCCTTGCTGAAGTACAAACAGCAATCTCCTTTGCTGTGCAGGTAAAACCAAGATGATTTTTGAACAGTGTATTTCCTAGCAATTTCAATGATTTTTGCTGACAGTTTAGTTTTAAGGACCGAATTCTCAGACAATAACTCGCGACCTAATTCTGAAGTCAAGACTTCAGTTCACAGACAATTTTCCCCGTACATCCCTCAGCAGTTTTGGAGAGAAAGGATTCTAAAAGAAGGCCACAGTAAGCACAAAAGAGACAAAAGCAGTTATCCGGACATTTAAACCAGATAAACCCAAGTAAGTACTAAATACGGATTTTTGGCAGCAGTTTTTGCAAACCCATAGAGGGGGACTTAGCAGCTCCAAAGCCAAGGCAGGCAAGAAGTTGGACAGCCTTAACCGGTTACTGCCTTGCCACCCACCACCTGCTCACCTCCACCCCATGCGAAATGAAGGCAGAAAGTAATTCTCAGTTAAAACCAAACAATGCATTCCTTCCTCCTCCTCCTCCTCCCTACCAAAAGATATTATGATATTTACGTATCTTTAGTCAAACCTGCATTATAAAAGACAGGGAAAGCACTCGATTTTTAAATAAAGGGAAAAAAATGCATACAAACAAACTGAAAAAGGCGGCAAGACCAGGATATTTATTGTCTCACCTGTCTACAGAGCTCAATTTTGAATTACCTTTGTGGCTTGGCTACTTAGCCCACACACTCAGATTTTAAGATTATGATTTATTTTTCCAGCTCCTTAGAATATAAGATAAATTTTAGTAATCTCAGCTGCTCATTGCTACAGCTTGCTAAAGCTTATTGAAGTGTTGAGGCCCCAACTTCAAGCCTCCATCTCTGAGTATCTTTAAGGAGGAGTTAGACACACATCTGTCAGGAATGAAGTTGATAAAGTTGCATTTGCACTCAGAAGGAAACATGGTTTAATGATCTCTTAAGGTCATCTTTGGGGCTAATTTTACGTGACAGAATCTGATCATAACACAACCTAATTGCACTAATTCAAGAAAAAGTTACCCCATCACAATGGCTTTCCCTGCAGCTTCCCCCTCCAGCTTCTCTTCTATTTTAATTAATCCTTTCTCTGTGGTATAGTTTGGCTATAAGAAAAGTAGGAAGTATATCTTTGAGAAACTACCCTTGGGCCAGATAGACAACTTTCTGATGACAGATAGAGAACCATCAGCTTTGTCTTTCTATTGTGCCATCAGCTGTATGCGACATAAAAACTGGGAAATTCAGTACTGTGAGGAGAGAGGTAACAGAGAGTCTCTCACCAGGGTTTCACTGGCACAGACTCTGGGTTTCTCCACCAGCAGACTGCTCGGCAGGACAAATTTGATTTGGGCTGAAGACTGCATTTCTATCAAGTTAGTTGCAGTACCTGAGACAGAGGTAACATTTGCTCCAGCACAAAATTTGTTATTGCTGTTTCCATCCTCAGAGAGTCTTTGGACATCTGAACCATTCCTGGAGACATGTGAGTGATATATCTATGTTGTTGGTATCTGTGATATCCGTGCTCCACATGGTGTGCCTCATTATATCTACAAAAGGCTCCTGAGGACCTCCCTGTTGGGTCTGCTCCACTGCCAGAGCCTGGTCTAAAAAGAATGAGAGCCTTGAGTCCCTGGCATTCCTGACAGACTTTTTGGGGCAGATCCCATAAAAATTATGGAGCAGTTCACAACCCACGTGTGCATATTTTTGAAGCGTAAAATGTTCCAGAAATTCCTGGTGTATTCTCCACAATTTCTACCTTCTGTGCTGTTTTCCTCCTTCTTGTTTTTTTTTCTTTTTTTTGTATTTCCATTCATTCACCACTTCAGTTGAGATCAAAAGTCAGTATATTGTTCTGTTTTATGGATCAAATCCCTCTAGACTAATCTCTGCGATGGCATACAGATCTGCAGATGTATTTTTGTGGAAAAACTTA
Source organism: Mohoua ochrocephala (assembly GCA_013398855.1). Taxonomy (NCBI): domain Eukaryota; kingdom Metazoa; phylum Chordata; class Aves; order Passeriformes; family Acanthizidae; genus Mohoua; species Mohoua ochrocephala. The sequence goes on from VZTA01026213.1 coordinate 121,667, forward strand.
AAAAGCATTTGAATATTGTTCAGTATATTATAATATTTTGTCTGTTCATTTTTAATTGCCTCTAGAGCGAAGCTTTATGTTTTTTATTTGAACACAAAGATTTCTTTTATGCCTGAGATTTAAATTACCAGTGGGCAAAGCAATTCCATAAAGAGGAAAGGAGAGGGGATCAACATTTCACCTTCCATCAGAAAATAATATATGCAAAGTGAGATATGGAGGGTGTGTGCCCTGAGCTGGGAGCCCCCATCTTCCCACCACTCAGTCCTGTGATTTGGTGCAGACCCAAACCCACCCACCCCACGTAAGGCTCCTGTTCAAGTGCTCCCGGGGAGACTTTGGAGACCAGCACGGAAGCTTTAAACCTCCCACGCTCGAACCGAGCATTCCTCTTTGCTTCTCTGCCAAAAAACATCTGAGAGGACTTCAGGGGCACTCTTTTACAGATCCTGTTTCCTAAGCAGGGCTGTGCAGTGTGGCAAGCCATGGTAGCCGGCGACTGAAGCCCTTCAAGTGCCAGTGTTTGTCCCCAGAAAGGAGAACAGGCATGAGAGGGGGAGGAGAGCATCTGGCCTGAGCGGAGCTACCGGAGTTTCAGCAAACACAGACTGGAGCGGGACACTCGGGCCAGTAGTGGGAGAAGGAGCAGAAGACTAAGGAAGGAGTTCCTGAGCTCCAGAGGAAGAAGGGCATTGGGTTATCAAAACCATGTGGATGTCAGGGAACCACCTGGACCTCTTTCAGCGTTTTGCAGCTGATCTCCCAAATACTTAGTGGAATGCTGCTCCCCATGGTTTGCTGATCCTTACAGGGAAAACAGTAGCATACAATTACGAGTACATTTCATATCACTGTATTACTTACAAACACACCAACTTGAAAAGGATGAAAGTTGGTGCCGGTTTTAAGCGCTTTTGGTTTATATTTTAGTTCTCTAAAATTAACTCTGGTAAACCTGATGGCTTCTGATGGCGAGATGAAACAGATTCAAAACCTTAATGTCTGCCTCTAAAATAAGCCAAAACAAAAGTAGTCATCTGATTTCAGTTCCCTCCTTTAAAATCCTCTGGCTTCAGTTGCCTTTGACTTCTTAGATAAAAGGAAGGGTTTGATCCCCTCCCCATTGCCTCTACACAATCCAAGGGACAGTACTGAAGACTATGGCATTTCTCCAAATGCACATGACCAACAACAAAATCTGACCAGGTGACTTCAGAAAGAGTTTTTCTAGTGGTACGTGTGTGCTGTAACTTGCCAGGGGGAACAGCAAATCTCTCTGCACTCTTTTGGTACAGCACATCCATTACACAGCCCCAGACAGACACACGTGATAGCACTGTGCCATGAACTACACACAAGGTGTCAGAGACAGAAGAGAGAATTTCCATTTTCTCATCCTCTAGCAGACATACTGTCAACACTGAGCTTTTCTTACCCAAGAGGGGACCAACAAACAATACATTACTGCCCTTCTACACACTCGTCCTTCGGTGCAGAGCATGCTGAAAGCCAGCCCATGCCCAACTCTTCGGCCATTCTCCTGCCAGCATGGTTTTTTGAGTTGGTAAGGCCTTAATTTGCTTTCTGCCCAGTCTCCCTTGCAAAGCTTCAATGCTGCTCAAAAGAATCATTTGATCAAGGATTTGTCCATCTGTGCTGGGAAAACAAATGCCACAGTCTTTCAAGGGGTTCAGTTTTGATCAGATGAGATACACCAACAAGGCTGCACTAACACACAGTCCTCACAGTCTTTCGTAAGACCCTTGGTGCTGCCAACAGCAGCCTGGTTTACACTAAGCCAACAATCTCTCCATTCAGTTCTTCGGTACGACATCATTTCTCCATTTGAAAATACTCTGTGATTTGTCTGGGTAAGCTTGTTATGCAAGCACACGCCCTTGTCTACTGGTTTTGTTCCAGCACAAGGTGTTAGTTTTTCCTAGCACAGCATTGGTCACACTACAAAATAAACTCCCGTATCCCATCCTAAAGGCTGCAGTATTTTCATGCTTTATGAAGTCATTGTGTCTGTAATGCCATCCCTCCGAGATCTGCTAATGAGTATTAGCTTATGCATCATTTTCTAAACTGTAGACCACAGTTAGGAAAAAAAACCCAGACACTCCACATGAAGTGTCATTGTTGTGAGTTGGATTTATAATACCTAGAGAACCAACAAGTGGACTGGCAATGGGATGTACTTGGATTCACATGCTAACTTCTCGTGAGATGACGTACTTTCAATGAGTGCTGAAAACTGAACCTCGTTACAGGAGAGCTCCTACTTGTATTCCAGTCTGACCAAATACAAACGTTTTTCAAACAAGGGGTTACTGAATTTGTCAAAGATATAAAGCAAGCCTGCATTATCCTAGAAGCTGCAACAGGGAACGTAATGGAGAGTTTCAGGCTAACCCTAATGGAGAATCTGGCCTGTACTATAAAGACGAGAGAATGCTGTGGCCCCACAGCAGAGCCTGCCATTTAACAAAAGAGTTCTGGGAACTGCAGTCACATTCTCTGCCTTGGGATACCCAAAGAGACTGGCTCTTGACTCCCTCTGAGTATTCAAAAAACCTGTGGGATCTCAATTACAACCCTCTACAATGCAAAGGAAAAAAAAAGAAAGAAAAAGACATCAAGTACATTTGGACTGAGATGAAATTTGTTTTGATAGGGAACAGAGTATAGTATGGTTCAGCTGCAAATAAAACCTAACTGCTCTTAACAACATCCTGCAAAGTTGCAAAGCACCTATACACAGACAGCAGGATCAATATAAGCTAAACTTGCATTTCATAGCTGAAATCAGAGCCACTTCATAGTGACAAAATAATAAAACAGCAGAAGAACAATGAGACACTCTGGCACATGTGTACATTTTCTAAAACCACACAATGAAGCTTTAGCAATGCAGAACTCAACCTCCCAGCTCAAAGTTTTATTGGCCATTATCTCACTGGATTTGGAACAGCAGCTCTGAATGCAGTAAAAGACATTCATTTTTCACAATGTTTCCCCACATAACTGACAAATTTATTACTGTTATAAAAAAGGACACTATTTTGAAATCCTCAGGGTGCTTGACTTGTAATGGTGCCAAACGTGTTTCTGTTTTCATTAGCATTCAGGGAACACTGAATATGCCCAAACAAACCTCATCTACTTTTCCCACTCACGTCAATGCAGCTGATGTTGGATCTCCAGCCATCTTGGTTCTGGTCCAAGATAATAGCTTAGGACCAGAGCAATCAGATATACTGAGAGGCTGTTTCCAAATTAGACTGGAGACTGCTAGGCATCCCCAGCACAGCAACACACTGGCCTGTTTCAGTATGGTGTGAACCCTGAAAATCTTGTGGCTACCTCACCTCACCTCACAGAATGGGCAATGTTAGAAGAGACCACAGCAGGTCACCTGGTCCAAAGTTCTCTCTGGCTGAGAAATACAGGCACTTGTCCCGGTTTGCAGGGTGGTTGCAAAAGTAGATATTTTCAGAAATTCAATTGATAAAAAACCCTCACAGGTGTTATGTAAACCTCTGGAGTGCATGAATTCTTCAACAGGCCTGGCACATCTTCTACCTCCACAGCAAAAAGTGAATGAAATAGCAGCACGACATGTTTTAGGTGGTGTCTGAAGAGATCACAGGCCAAAAAAAAAAAAAAAAAAGGATGGTAATTAATAGGGCATCGAGGTACTTGGTTAGACCAATTTTGCTTCTTCCAGGGAGAACTCCTGTCCTCCTTTCATATTGCAACCTTTGTGAAGAAAGTGGGAACTCACAGCTCAGAAACCTCCTGCTTTCTACCAAAACTGCTCAGCTCTTTGGTCCTCAGCCTAATGACCCAGATCTGAACAACACATTCATTCTGAAATTATCTTTGATATCTTGTCTCTCTCATTCATGAAGTCACTTTAGGGGTCTTATATGATATAAAGTTTGTTCCCCTCAGCTGGACATGCCTAAATTTCCCTACTAAAAGAAGGCTTTTTCAGAAAGGCTGGACTCTTTTTGTTCCATGACTTCCTCACTCTGTCATCTGTCCACCCTCTTGGTCAGCACAGGCCTCTGACTCTTCTTCACCCACGACTCTCCTTTCTCTCAGAAACCCCTCCTGGAGCTCACTACATCCAGTGATACCGGGGTGGTGACCTTTCGCACAATCCCCTGCTAGCCCCTTGCATCAGTTGGATCTCTGTCCTCTAGGACAGCCAGGCTTCAGCAGTCAATGACATCAGAGCAAGTGCCATTAACTCAGTCACACCCACAGATCACATTTTACATTACAGAGCCTGCAGTAAGGATTTGCCATCTTAGTTTCCACTTGGCCTCTTCTCACCCACCTTCACTGTAGCCCTCACTCTGGTTTTGCTTTCTTTGGCATAATCAGACCTACCTCCAGTGAGCTCAGGTTGGATTCCTCTCCTCTCACCATAGATAGTTAGGAGTCTGATATAGCCTAAATCAACTCAGTTGTTGATGCTTTCTCTGCGTAATGGAGAGAGACAGCTCCAGAGGGCTGCTCATCCCACTGCACTCAGGTACACCAGAGAGGGGGGATGCATCGCCTTACACAGAGCAGAAGATCAGACATCAGCAAGCTCCACATTCACATGGCTACAGCTCAGCACTGTAAACCTTAGAGCAGGAACAATAGAGATCTGCAAACCAGAGACTGACTGACTGATTGAGAGCTTCACTCCCATGGAAGCCCAGATGTCCTCTCTGTCCCATTATCACTTTCAAGTTGAGGGGTGGGGATGGTGTTTTCTGGTATTCCCAGGAGGTTGTGAAGATCTTAAGGGCATAACCAACACTGTTCTGTGGGGCTGACATCAGTTCTGTGCAACACCATGCTCGGTGTTAGCTTACCATTTGGGTCAACAGCCACAAATGTTTCTTTCAAACTTCTTTTCAGACTCTGCATCAAGGTTAAGCCTAGTTCTCCAGGATCCACATCAACCCCCATTTAAGGCAAGCAAAACAAAGGAAACTGTTCCTTTGAAACTACTAATGATTGAAGCCTTTTAATTCTTTTCCTGTTTGCCATTAATTTCTGCCCCCGTGAGTCTCAGAGCCTGCTGCTTTATCTTCTAAGCCTTAGAAGCCTTGTTTTCCTCAAGGACACATTGGATTTATGAACATGTCTTTCTTTGTTCACCATGCCCTTCCTATTTTTTTTTCAGAATCAGGAACTCATTACAGCACCAGTTCATTTTCTCTCCTTGCCAAGTGAACCTTGAGTATGGAAAGTAAGTGTTTTCTGTATGCAGGGAATCCTTTCTTGATAATTTTCCAAGTAATACAGAATGCCTATTATAAGAAAGAAATCTCTGCGTATTCTTACAAAAACATAACACTGATAAAAAGAGATAACTCTAGACTGATCCTCAATTTCCATATCCCAATCTTCAAAACAACTGAAGGAAATTATATAGTAGCTTCATTCAGTGAAAAGATTGTCTCCTTTGTAAATCAACAAATTCACTTTTTCTCAAGTCTGCTTATCCTTAGCAGTCTCACACAAACTTTCCTCCTTGCTTCAATTCATGAATTAGCTTATTATCATTAGGAGTCCTATTCTCACCAGGCATGAAAGAGGAATCTTGAAGATCTTGAAGACTTTGCTGGCCACATCATTTCTCCTTTATGACCTTCCTTCGGAGCCCAACATAAGCAACACACAGTCAAGTCAGAGGCTGTGTATCATTACTGACAGTGAGCTCCACTCATAAACAGAAAGTAATTCAGTCTCTTCTCTAGTTTCACAAGTCTATCAGAATGGACATTTCTTCATTCTAGGATATATCCTCATAATAGAGTTAAAAGTTATTTCAGATCTCTTCATTCCCCTTGCCAATTTGCACAGGCAAACAACATCCAAAATACTTTCTAAAATAGTAATAGCAACCCCCAAACAAATGAACAAATGCCATCCCACTGGGAAAACATGTAAAAGAGTCTCTATGACAGACCACTAAAATGTGTGGTCAAACCATCCATGCTGGCAGGGAAAGTACTGAAATAATGAACCAATGCCAGGCTGAGTTACTGTGTGTGTGTTTGCAACCTAAATCACTCATGAAGTGAACAACAGAGAGACACCTTGTGCACCTCACTGATGTGCTGTGGGAGGCAACAGCAGAGCAAAGGGCAGAGCCTGGCCACATGCGTGGGAATGATGGGATCCCACTTGACCTAGAAGACTGAGATATTTTCTACTGTGTTTTTCCTGCTGTAAATTTACTGTGTGAGTGCTGCCTGTGATCCACTGTGAGGGACAGACAGGGAAGGGGATTTCCAGTCAGCAACTCCTGGGTTTGCTGGAAGACTCAAAAGAGGAACAGCCCTAAGTGACGTCTTAATGTTCCCAGAGGTTGGAGGGAGAGTCTATCTGTGGAGACAAAAAAAAACACAAAAAAACTCCAACAAAAGAAAAAAACAAACAAAAAAACCCCCCAAACCCTAAGAAATTGATAAATTTGCAATTTATCCCTGGATCACAAGCCCAAATCTGTTTTCAAGGAAGTCAGTGACAGTCAAGGATCAGAGTCCATTCCAGCTTATGTCCTTTCAAGGGATATTTGGAATATCAGCAAACATATAAGTTTCTAGTTCCTTTCAGCACACAAATTCATGTGCTCTTTTACAATATAAATATTTTTAAATTGTAGACTCCTGCATCATGTCCTTACCTTTATGGTCCTCAGAAGCTCTGCTATAACAATTGTTACCCATGCTTAGTTCATTTATTTAAAATCTCATCATCTTGTCTGCACAGCAAGGGTTCTCATGTGGCTGAAGCCACAGACATTCCCCGGGCATATTTGGGCTGCTCCTCAGAGCTTTAAGGGGAGCAAGGCACAACATGAGCAGCAGCCTACATCTGAGAACTGTCCTCATCTTCCTGCTACACCCAGGTGCAGCAAAGCACACAATCCGTGTGAGAGATCCTCATATGGCAAAGCCAGAAAAAGGAGATAAAAATCAGGAAGAGAAGCAGAGTTCAAAAATTTCTTACTCTGTTTCCCTATTTGTGTCTCCTCCTGAGTATTCTTGGACGTGATGAGGAGGTGCAGGAAGGTTACAGCTTTCCTGACAAGTTGGACTCAAGCCTGAGTCCACATAATTCACGAGAGCTGATACAGTCCAAAAAAAGCTGCAGAGTGAACAAAGTCTGGACACCTCATCTTGCCCCCTCCTCTTGGAAAGAGCTCTCCTTCCAAGTCACAACATCAATATTAAATCAAAAGTTGTGAGAGAAAAATTTAAGTGAGTTTAAAAGACCTGTAGACAGAAAAGTTGTGGAGGAAGTTACCAACCCTGGAAAAGAGGCAGCCTATATGAAATTAAATCGAAAAAAGAGAGCACAAAGTATTGATCTGATCTTTGCCAGAATAAAATATTAATCATAAGACCCTTCCCTTACACCAACCACAACCATTATAATGATAAAAAAACCCAGGAAGATAATAAAGTCATCATAGAAAAGAAGAAATAAAATAACCCAGGAGATATAGAACACCATTTGTCCCAAATATGTTTTCCTAAAATATTTTGCCACAAAGGCTTAATAGAGCTCTTCTTTTCATTTACTGAAGTTTTACTTCCTTTTCTTGGGCAGATGTTTGTAAATCAGAGAGGAAAATGGCCTGTAACAGTCCCTTGCAGATTTGCAGGAAACTTTTTGTTGCATACTGCAGGACCCTACCCACTGTGTGAAAGTGATGTCCATTGGGATGGCTGGGATCATCACACAATAAATCATAGAGAATTTTACCAAATGAATCTCCCCTGCATCTTCCCCCGTCCTCTGTCTAGTCATCTGTCTCTCTGTGATTTACAGGATAACACATCCCAATTCTACAGGTAACTCCAATTAGCAGCAGGTCATAAATCAACTTCTTCTTGTTGCTCTAAGTGAGCTTCCTACCCTACAAGCCAGAAGTCATGACTTTTTCATAGTTTCTTCATCTCCCATCCTGCAAACATTGAAATAAGAGCTCTTAGACAAAGGATATGGGGAATATTCAGTTTTTTCTAGGAAGCAGAAAGAACTTAGTCAAAGCCCTGGAGAGACCTGAGGCTTCCATTTGGTGTCATGAGGTTATTTAAATTTTTCTGGGATTTTGTGGTTGCTTTATAATTCCAAGTGTTCTAATTCTAAGAACCTCTAACTAAAGCACTTGTGTTTGTGAGCAAATGAAAGCAGTCCCAACATATTTTCCAAATCTGTCTAAAATAGTTCTCAATGACTTCTACTGAGTTCTGCTCTAGCAACACCCACGCAGCTTGAAAGGGGTGCAAGTGGCACAGCCCAAATAACGTGTGGGATCCTACCCCAAGCACAGCCCTGAGTGACTGAGCCTGCTCGCAGGCACACACAGCCACAGGACAAAAGTACTCCAGCATCAATACTCTTCCCATAAGGGCTACATGAAAATGCATGGCCGGTCACTAACACTCAGCAGCCATGTGCTGGCTTCTCTTTCCAGAACTCTCCCAAGAAATACCCATGTGACGGTGCTCAGGGTGCCTTAAGAGCTCAAGGAACTCTGAGTGGAGCACCCAAACAGAGACAGATGCCTTCTTATCCTGATGGATACCACCTATTTCACCAGTCCATTCTGCACGTGAAAAAAAACCCCAACTGTTGCATAGCTTAATTGGAGCCATGGAGGAAAAAACAGAGGATTCAAGAGTTACGAGGTCACAGAGAGACACTCTTCAGTGGCTTCTCACGCAGCTGGCCCTTCAATAGGACTGTAATGCCCATGAGAGACCTACAGATACAGCATCCAAAAGAGGATGGAAAAACTGCAGAGTATTTTGTGAGACACAAGGCCAGTAATGCCAGCAGTTTTGAAGTAAAGGGTATTGAATGGGAGAACTTCCGCCTTGCTACTCAGTCTATGAAGGAATCCAGGCAAGGATGGCAGAGTTTAAACAGTGAAAATGAAAAAAACTCTCAACACTTGCAGTTTGGGGAAAACAGTGGTAGCACAAGCATAGGACAACTGAGAGATGCAGTTTTCCATACCTCTTGAAGTAGATCAAATATTTTGGCTTACATTTTTCCTGAGCCCTCACTTATACAAGTTCTCAGAGGCACTTCTGTGACTTTCTTTTTTCCCAAAAGAAAGCTGAGTAAGAATTTGGCCTAGTGCAGGAAGGCCAAGTAAAGGCCTTTGCAATAATTTGCAATGAAGGAACCATGAAACCACAGAAGGAGACACTGCATTTGGAAGGATTGACAAGGACCATCGATACTGTTGCCAAGGTGAGGAAGATCATTCAAATATACTTGATGAAAATCAAATATATTTCCAGCTGTTGCCATTTCAGCGTGATGTGGTCCAGTCCTCCCAGAAGAGAAAAGTCCATGTGTATTTATCCAGATCCGATTATCATGCTGCTCCAAGGGTGGGAGTTGGCTCAGATGTGTCTCATAAGCAACCCACCTTCTCTGACTATCTCTGCACTGGGAACATAAATTGCTTTATATGTAAAAGAAGTTTAATAAATACGAGCCTGACTTTAACTCCTAAACTAGAAGTTAACTATTTGTCAGACAGATAGATCTTGTTTTATATAGGGCTAAGGGAAACTTTATGATAAGACAGCATTTTCCTTGCTGACAAATTATTTAGGAGCTCTTGCTGCTTTTCCCTAGGTCCTTTGAGACACCACGACAACCCTAGCATGTCAGGGGCAGGCAGAGGTCAGCTCCAGAGCTCAGTTCTTTCTTCTGGAAGGAGCTGAGTCATTTTGTTCAGAGAAATGACATTGCTTCACTAACACCAGACCAGTAACAATAGTATTGAAATAATAACTTCACTGGGATCATCAGTTTTTAAGGGGTGAATTTTGCCTCTGAGTTATATGACTGCTTCTAGAGGAAAATTTTGCCTGGTGCTCTCTCTTTCTGGTGTGAAGAAATCTGTGACTCCCTGACCACACCAAGTGCTTGGTGCCATCAAATATGATGGAAGGGATCAGGGAGTAGGCTGTTTGAAAGATCAGGTTCTCCACAGATGAGCATGTCTCAAATGAAATTTTCTAGATGAAAATGCCATTAGAAACCTTCTGCTTTTTGCTTCTTTCTACTGCAAGATTTATTGCTCAAGGGATCAACAAAATCCAGTCAGCAGACCCATCCCAAACCTGGTTAGCCACAGCCGTAACCATTACAAAGCAGCTGAAATTTTCAGTGGAAATTTCTATCTCATTTCCAAAATCTATGGAGGAAGCTACTGGCATGTATTTATAATGTTCAGATTTACCTTCAAATTACCTAGCTTCAGCTTTGTGATTTTCTGCTTATGTCTTCAGACCTGGAGTTCTCACAGATCACCTTTGTTAAAGCCAGGTAGCCAGCCTGCCAGAACCTGAACTGAGAGCAGGCTTCAGCGATGACAGAGCTCAACTGAATCTTGACCTCAGGGCACCAAATTCTTCTGGTACAGCTAGAGATTTGTGAAATGAGCAATTAGGCAAGAGCTCTCAGAAGTCAGGGGAGGTTAAAGGAAAAGCCTAGAAATTTATCAATGCTGTACCCTTGCTGGGATGCTGCACAAGAATTTTGACATCAGATAATATCCTCTTATGCAGCCAGGCTAAAACTTTGCAAAGTCTTCATCACCCATTGAGGGCTTTCTCGTTTAGGATTTGGGGGAAGGAAATTATGGGTTGGTGTGAGTGTGCATTTCTGATGAAAGTGATGAGAAGACAGAGGGGATAATTTCCAAGAAAATTAAAGAAATTCTTTTTCTTTAGTCACATTTAATTTTCTCTTCCAATAGCTACAGTTCTCTCTGCTTGTTTTTATTATCAGCAGAGTACTGAAATGTCACCACTTTGATATTGACATTCTCTTCAGAATGGAGAGGTGATGGTGAACATATTGTCCATGATTTCAGTCCACCCTTTTGAATGGTTGTTTTTCCAAGCTCAATTCTTCATTTAGTTTTGAATATGTCTGCTTCCTGCATTTCCTCCTCACATGATTTTGTAAATGTCTGTAAAATAAGTATCCTCAGCTGTGTCAATGTGTAAAGCACGGAGGTTTGCTCAGGTTCTCGGGTATCTAAATATCAGCTAAGAATAATAACAAAACTGGAAGTCACCTTCAAGTCATCAAGCAGCTCAGACTCATGATTTTATGTCTCTGTTATGACACTCCATCACTGACAGGAGGAGGAGCCCAGCTCTATTCAGCTGCTGCTTTCAAACTTTTGAACAGCTTGGTCTCCCTCTCCATACTTTTTCTATCCCTCCACAAGGACTCCCTCTGTGAACTCCACAATTTGTTACACGAGTATTTCTCTCACCAGCTGCAGCATTTTGCTGGGGTAGGTTCCTGAGTCCTCCATGAGCGGTGCCCAGCAAGCCCTAGCAGCTGCCGTTCAGGCAAGGGTACTTTTGAAGGCTGCATCCCTTCAATGACACTGTTTCAGAGCAGGCAGAGACGGTGCCCGATCACAGCTCCGCCACACGCATCGTGGTAGGTTAACTGACCTGAGCCGGTCCTTTTCTTGCCTTCTCGTCAAACTCTGGCTCTTCTCATTTCTACTCTCTTTTGAGCTGCAACCGCCTCAAAGGACGTCTCGCTGGCAGCAAAGTTCTCTCCAGTTTACACCTGAAGTCTGGCTCTCTGTTTTCCATCACAGTCTGACGGCCTTTGAATCACTCTGTCTCCTCCGGAGGGCTGCAGACATGCCTGTGATTTTCCAACCGCAGGATGTTCTGAACAGAGAGATTTCAAAAGACACAGAGAAATAAGAAAGTGCTGATTCACAGGTACTCTACGGTAGAAATAGTGGGAGTATTTCTTTAGCACACTACTGAAAAGTCTCTTTTTTACTTCAGGATGAACATGACATTTTAAACGCCGTGCTGCGAGTCCATGTGTATGTCATAAATTCCTTGCTGATCTCCAGGGCTGTGGCTATCTGATCGCCACTCTGCGACAAGCCACAGATTCTTCCCAGACGTCATCAGTCCGTAGAAGATCCTTTTTCTGTCCCTGATGCCTGTGAGATCAAGTCCCAAACCAGGCTGTTTCGACAGACCCTCGTCCTGAAAAGAAATGCACTGGGGAAGTGGGCACACAGTTTTCATTTTAAAGAGCTTAATTCAGGATATTCCATTACCATACATCAAATGTTATCGATATCTTGCTCTAATTTTGAAGTAAGTGCATACAGAATAAATAAAAGCACTGTAGAAAAAAAAAGGGGGCAGTTGGCACTATCATACCCAAACACTTCCATCCCTTTACTTGAAAAGCAATTTTTGCTGTTCCAATAAATAAACAATATTTGGCTTCTCTTTTGAAATTCAGACAAATGTATTAAAAATAATGGAATTCCCCATGGAACTGATGTTCCAGTTCCTAAGAAGCCTGAGGTTTAAGTTTTGGATTTCTGTTTTGCTTTGCTTTCTAATAAGAGCAGGTACTATATAGATAAGATTTGGGATAATAAGAAACTTTTTCCAAAATAAATAATTGATACAACAAGAGTTGAGCAATTTATAATGATTGTGAAGCCAAGCCTTCTGAAGGTAACTGAATTTTGTATATTAATCTCTAAGCAAAGTAACAGTAAAAACCCAAAGATAACATAAACCCATTTTTATCCTTTTGACTGTTCAATTTCCCAGAAATATTAAAAATTAGTGCTACTCAGCTCTTTAGAACTAGTAAAAACAAGCTTTTACAAAAATCTCAAGTTTATAAAAATATTTCCTTTCACATTCTCACGAGCAGAACTTGAAATAATAAAGTGAAATAGTCCTTTTTAACAGTTCCTATTTTAATAAAGATCCTTTCAAATGGGTATGGTTCCTTCAAATTGAAAAAAAAAAAAAAGGTTCAAGCTTATTTTCCTATTTCTTATTTTCATATATATATGTATATATATAGAGGAGTGAGCAGGGAAAAAAAAAGGAAGGGAAAATGGGATTTAAAAGAGTTTTTCAAGACTTTTTATTATTATTTTTTTAAGAGAGAAGCATTTTTTAACTGATTCTGCATACAAATACCCAAAGATACAGAAAGGAAAAAAGCTATAGTCCAACATGTTGTGCGAAAGAGCATGAAATATTTCCCCTTCACCCTGTCAAATGCTTTTTAAAATTCTTTGTAAGATTCTCAATGTAGGCCATTACTGAAAATGGCTCTTTAATGTAACATGGGCTACGCCAAGCAAAAGTTCTCCCCTGTGTAAGCAAGAATGTCAAAGGCTATGGCACACACACTGCTCAGCTTCAGCTGCAGCAGAGAGGTAAAGAGGGCTCTGACACGCGGCACTTCAGACCTGAGAGCATGGATTGACATGAGGGAAAAGAGTGACATACTGTACTAAGAAAAGCATTTTAGGATAATGCCTGGAATATGCCAAAAGTAGAAGAATATGAGTTGAGAAAACAGAGCCACCAGGAAAGCCAGCTGGTCAGAAGCCAGGTAGTGCGAGAGGTTAAGGCGAGGGATGTGAGAAGGTGCGAGAGGTTTTCCCTGTGCTAGCTCCAGAAAATCTCACACACGACCTGGCTGAGCTCAGCCTTTAAGACAAGGTTTGCATCTGCTCTGGTAAGTAGAGTGGCTTCTGAAAAAGGAGCGATGTACCTTTTGGATCGCGTGCTGTTGAGGGTTATGGGAAGCCTGCTGTGGCTGCAGCTGTGGTTGGTGTTGCACAGTCACCGCTCAAAACAGATTTGAAGAGGGCAAAGGTGCCTTTGCTCTGGAGGGGCACACCATCACCACTAATACATTTATTGAGCCAGTAATGAGGTGCTGCCCAAGGACACTTGACAAATGCTACTTAAAATTTTACACTTTAGACGTGAGTGCTTCCAAAGAATTCCAGAAAATCTAAGCCACCTCATTTCAAACACCCACTTGTTTTCTTTCAGCTTTTAGAGCCAAACAACTTTTCTGTCGGAAATTATATAAAAATGACTGTTGAGCAGAAGAGGCTGGTAAAGGTCTAGGTGACCTTTTTTACTGTATATCAGCAAACCATCATACTAATTTTTCTCCAGCTGTGGAACATTGTAATATTAAGCAATGCGTTCTCACACATTGCGACAGTTTAATTTTTTGCAAATCTTTCAATTGTCTTTGAAGCCTGTTATTTTCTTCACTAACAGTCCAAGAGGTGCAATTTCTTTAAAGACAACTGTTTCCATTGATACAGCATCACTTGGTCAGCCAGAGACCTAGCCCTGCAAAACTGGGCAGCTAGTTAGTCTCTTACTAACAGATCACAACAATTACACAGTGACTATTGCTCTAACGTGTATTTACAAGAGATATGTTAAAGAGAACCCCAATCTGACTTATTACATAAACATATTTTCCCCATGTGGACCTCCAAGTATGATTGTCATCGCCATTACAGCCAGCACTGTTCAAAAGAGATGTTTGAAGAAGCACTTCAGTGGTCAGCATCGGGACTTCAGGCTGTTATTATCAAACTAAGAATTGACCTAGTGGTGCTTTCTAACCCAGCTACAACTTTCTGGGAAAATGATAAATACTTGATACAAGAAGTGGAAATTGAATGGGATATGCTCAGACATTTCTGATGTAAAATTGAAAAACTGCAATAAACGTGCTTTTAAATTTGTCTCCTCAGAGAAAATATCTCTACTTTAAATCTGCTGCTCTCAAAATGATTTATAACCTTCATCTTCAATGATACCAAGATCTTTAAAAGATTTGAAGCTTGGTGAATCATGGCTATTCCATGGGGTGATGCAGCATGATACTGCTTGAAGATATACCCAGACCTTCCATGGTTTGCATTACTTGGAGATGCGCTGCCATGGTGGAACAAGAGTTTGAGGAGGACAATAATTGTTGTTTTGCTTCAGCAGTGAGAAAATGCTAGGATTGTGAAGGTGTGCTTTGAAATGAGTACAGGATCATTGCTTCTAACTCCTTCCAAGAGCATGGCAATCCATCTTTGCATCTCTCATCCCCTGGAACTGTACCTTGCATTCCAGTAATGGCCAGGACCCTTTACACAAGCTATTCATATGAGAGATTACCAAGAAGTTCTTCGTCACAAATTCTGTTGACCAAATTGGTCAACAAAAACTATTTCAGAGAAAAATGCCTATTCTGAAAAAATCGCCATCCAGGTTTCTAACATGATTTCTTGACTTCTAGAGCAGCAGTTATTTGATGATTTTCCAAGATCTCATCCAAGACACAAGAGAACAGCAGAACAGGAACTTTATCATGTGTCTCCCTCATGAGTACTTTAGTTCAACAACCCATTCTTTACCTGGAGAGCATAAGGGATGTTGGTTTCTCCTTTGCCAACCTGAGAAGTGTCACCATTGCAAATGAACTGAAAAGTAGCACTAGAATGAAAAACACTGTTTTTATCCAGCCGTAACATATTTAAATATTCAATCAGTTTAATTACAGATATGACTCAAATACAATCAGGTTCTGGTGTAAGGCTAAAGCAAAGACCTTGGAATGCCTAGCACAGGCCTCAGGTTTCAAGAAAGTTTCAGACAGACGAAATTTATATCGCTGACTCCTAGTAACTGGACACCTTGAGAATGAGACCTGGGTCCATGACTGGTGTGAACCAAAGGAGACCTGGAAACAAAAGGAGACCCTGATACACTGAAGGACAGAAATCCCTCTTTTTATGACCTCTGTCATTTAGGCTTCATTTTAGTAGGCTCTTCTTAAGCCTTTAAGTTGTTGGCTGAACTTCATTCTAACCCATGAATGAGGCTGAAATTTAGGCCTGAAAGTATTAACTCCACTAACTAGGAATCCTCACATTATTACTGTACTAACAGTGTCCTCCATTATGACAGCTGTTAAATAATTTGCCTCCACTCAGCATTGTACCATTTTGGGAAAGAAGGCTGGGTAACCAAAATAGGAATTTGAACAGGAGTTGAGGCTTACCACAACAGAGAGAATTAGAAGACAGTATATGTTCCATAAGGGAAAATATCTCTCTTCATACATCTAGCATATCAACATACACCTCAACAAAACTACAGACTTACATCAAGACCCAAACCACATGTTTGTTTAGAAAGACTGGCACTGTGCCTTTTTTTTTTTTAAAATCCACCATTTTACTCACAAAAATAGCGTGAAGTGTTTCTTTACACAGAGAGACTGTATTGCAGAGAGACTGCAAGAGTCTCACCGCTGAAAACCCCAGCACAGCAGATTAAAAGGGAAGTTGTGCAGAGGCAGCAATGTGTTGTACCACCCAGGGAGAGCTTGAGTACACATCAAATGATCCCGACCTTCAGCATGTGGGTGTGCTGAGATTTTAAAGAGGTTCCCAGTCGAGGAGAAAGAAGAGTCTCCGTTTAAGCTAAGTGCCACGTTCCACATGTGTTCAGCAAGGCAAATTTCTGGATCTCAGGGAGCCTGCCTAAGATGCACTTAAGGTATTCCACCAGATAAAATCCTCTCTCCATGCTGCATTAAAACACAACTAGCTGAGAGACTGACCTCTGCTCTGCCCATCATTCTTGAGATCAGTAGAATGCAGGACAGCAGGGAGACTACAGGTGGAAAAACAAAGTAAAGCAGGACACCAGGCACTGCTCGTTCACAGGGTAGCTGGAACAGCAGTGCTGAAAGTAATTTGTTACATAGAATCATAGAATACCAACCATTTTTGGCAAAAGCATGGTCTAGACAAGACAGCCCAGCACTCTGTCCAGCTGAATCTTAAAAGTGTCCAATAATGGGAAACGCACCACTTTCCCATGAGAGATTATTCCAAGGGCTGTTTGTTCTCATTGTGAAAAATTTCCCTCTTTTGTCCAATCAGAATCTTCCTGAGAGTAACTTGCACCCCTTGTCTTTTCCTTGTGACTTCTTGCAAATAGGAATCTCCATTTCTTTCTACCACACTTGAAATACCAGAACATGGTGATGAGGTCTCCCTAGGCCTCTTTTCCCAAGGCTGAACAAACCCAGTTCTCTCAGCCTTTCCTCACATGTCAGGCTGCCCAGGCCTTTGATCATCTTTGTGGCTTTCTCTGGACCCTCCCCAGCCTGTCCACAGCTTTTTTTGCACAGTGAGGACAAAACTGAACACAGTATTCCAGGTGCAGCCTGAGAAGTGCTGATTAGAGAGGGACAATGACGTCTCCATCTCTGCTGGTGATGCCCTTGTTGATGCAGCCCAGCACACTGCTGGTTCTTTGCTGCAGGAGCAGCACACAGCTCACTCATATCAAACTTTTTCTTTGTCCACCAGGACCCCAGCTCCCTTTCCACAGAGCTGCTCCCCAGGCCTCATTCATTTATTAGCCTCAGGTGTAAATCACGATGCTCTGAGAAGTTTGACCTTTTGGCACATAGCCAGAGCCATGCCCAGTTTCCTCCATGGCCTCACAGAGAGCCCCCACGTCCACCCACTGTGCAGCAGTTTGGACGCAGTTCCTCTGCATGCACAAATGAATACATAGGTGGAGAAGGAGGGTGTACATGGATATCCTCAGACCCGGCTTGCTGCCCCGTGACAACACGTTGCTTTGCCAGCTGAGACACCACACTGCAGCAAGGCTGGGAAAATCACCCAGTGTGCATCCTCCCAGACCACAGGGAAAATCAGCCCTGCGCTGCTGGGGAGAAAAGTGGCAAAGCATGGACCTCAGCCTACTCATTTATACACTTTGTAGCTGCAATGGCTTTGTAGCATTATGTCACAGTAAAAGAGTAGGAACATCATTGACCTCAGATCCGAGAGCCAGGAAGATGCATGATGGATATCTTCCCTTATCTCAGGACTGTGTGAAAGATAAGAGGTGTAAGTGCTTTCAGACCTTCACTGGCATACAAGTAGGGATGCAACAAGCCTATCCATCTGTCAAAACTAGCAACTTCTCTTTTTAAAACCAAACCAAATACCTTCTGAGGGCAAAATAAAGGTTATCTACTTCAGGAAGTTTAGCCAAATGAGGCTGATGTTTCAGGGTAGCACAGAATGTACTTGTGTGACTTCAAAATAAAGCTGTTGATCTAAGGTGATGGTCTCAGGGTCATTTCCTATAAATATATATGTGATCTCCTAAACAGTGCTTTCCAGATCTCACGATTAAACCAATGCACCTGACCCAAAATACCAGAAAGAAAAAATTTGTGGCCAAAACTTATCTGACACCTTAACATCCCACTTGACAGACACGACAGGTCTGTTCAATGTCAGACTTTTTTTCAATAATATGTCTTTGATCCCATTTATCGCACAGATTGTGATCTGCCAGCAGCCCTTCTCTTACCTGTGCCAGTACACACACAACTTCTGGCTTTCTCTTTACCTCAAAGGCAGCTGATTTATTGGCAGGAAGATGTAGATTCTCACAGGCAATGTTCAAGTGGGAATCACACTAATGCTGAGCAACTTCATCATTCAGGCCTCCTCCCTGTCACCATGGGGATGGCATGCTGATGGGGTCTTGAAAATACAGAAGAAATAGAGGTGAAAGTACCACTCCCCCACTTTTGTAGCAACTCCCCCAACTCCTCCATTTCTCGGAGGGATTTTTCCCTCCAACCCAGTACTCTGGTGCCTTTACTTCCATGTGCATGGAGGTCCCTCCCCACCTACCTCAGAGATGAGTGCTGTGGTAGCAAAAGGCTGGGTACTGTTTTCTGAAACCACAAGCTGGGCATGGGTCAGCACCCAAAAACATCATCTGCTCCACCTGCTGCTCCATCAGGTGACTGACAGCGGGACACACTACTGTGTCACAGCTTCTGCAAGCATGTGCAGAAAAACTGCCCGTAGAGGAAAACCCTGAACTTGGGGCACATGAAAAAACTGTACTTTTACACGCTAATGACAATGCACTGAGATCCTCTGAACTGAGGCACCTCGATGAATAGTAAATTCTTGTATTTTAACAGCTGTAAAAAAGAAAAGCTATTAGAAACCTTGGTCTAAGTTTTTAAGAGATGTAAAAATACAACACACACACAAAAATTTAAAAATTACATTTGTTGCTTTGCATCTTCATTTAACACTTATTTGGAAACTTCCAGAAGTTTAGACTGTAATATGAATTTAAGCACCACTTAATGACTTGGCTCCAGCTGAATATATCTTCATTAGGCAAATGTGTCTTAATTTGTTCTGATTAAGCAACAGTCACTGTTCTTTGCCATTGTTATTTGAAATAACTCCTAGAACGGTCCCCAGTAAAGCAGTCATCCCAGCTACATATACTCCCCTCAGACTGAACCCAGGAAATTCAGACAGGGTTCCTTCTTTAATGTCCACTAAGTGTTTAATCTGATTCTGTGATTATTTATAAAAAATCCCATCTGCCAATGATAACATCTCACACCCGAAACAACGGCCACAGATAAAGCAAAAGGAACTTCTGGAAAGCTTTGACATTGTTCTCAGTAAAGACAATAGGGTAGATCTTTTCAAGGCTGAGGAGCAGTTAATCCTCATAAGTCCTATTAAAACCAGTAGGCAAATCCCTAGGAGGAGTTTGAGAATTTCCGCCCTGACTTGTCGTCTTGTTGCTCTCCCACAGGACAAGCCGCAGACCATGAGGGACAGCTCACTGTCACGGACAGGCATTCCCACCAGCCAGGAGGATGCTGTTCTGACACAATGATGTTACTCAACATGCAAATTAAATATGGGTAATATGCCACGGGATGAAGGCCCTGTAATAAACTGTCCAAGGAAGGAAACACCTCCTGCTGTGTTTCCAGAGTACCATGTAATTTACAGTCACTGCTGTGAGTTCTCTGTGAGAATATTAATGACTGCATTTCCCAGCCAGAAATATTAAAATCATTATTACCATCTGAGACTGTAGACTACAGGCTGGAAAGAAAGGGGGTTCACTGAAAAGGACATTATTTCCTAGCTAGGAGCTAGGAAAAAGAAATTAAGATCTTAATCCAGAATCTGCTTTACTAGCATACTCTAAAAGTAGGAAAAGAAATAGCTGCTCAAGTAAAGCATAGCTAAACATGAGTTGAGTCCTAGGACTATGTTTTTCCTTCTCTTCTCTAAGGTAACACTTTCAGATTCCCATGGGCCTCTGGGAACCTTGGGCAACTTCATCAACCAATACAAGGGGAGTTTGCGTTTCTGTTCAGACATTTCTCTCAGTAAGCAGAATATTACCTCACAATTCAGACCATCTTTATGCAATCATTATAGTGTCATAATGGCAGCAAATTTGAGAGTGTTCTCAACAATAATGCTCTGTGCCTCTACAGTGTCCTGCTGTGAAAGGTGACAATAAGATGTGCCTTCTGTGTGTCATGCAGCAACTCCATGCTGCTGATTATCTTGGCCACACACTCCAGCAAAGTGAAGAAGGATTTTTTACTTTAACATCTGAATTTCAGCTATGACCACACAGTCATCTTTTCAATTTCAGCTATGACCACACAGTCATAAAATGGGAGAGCTAATCAGCCAGGCGCAGCAGCAGACCTCTGCTCTGAAGAAACTTTGCTATCTTGTTAAGTCAGCCACCAACTACACCATCAGAATTTGACATTCCCAACTACTTTAAAAAGAAAGGTGTTTTAATGAGGTCTCTGTATTTTATTATGGATGCCGACATACTCATGTGATGAGCTGGGAACCCAATAAGAAAAGGAAATTTTTAAGGTGATCCAAACAAAAAAAAACAAACAAACGAAAGAACCCAGAAATAAATGTTGCAAGTAAGAACTGAAACAGGGAAGTTTTATGAACATTTTCAACTGATATTTCTACAAAAATACAAGTCAGCCAAATGAAATTGAAATGTGGGGACCATCACACAATCCCAAAGCTGTTTTACATTAGTGTGTTAATTTCTGTATTCTACCAGTAATAGACTAGACTGAGCCAAAAAATGTGGGTCTCTCATATGACAAGATGCTAACAATTACTCAGAGAATTCTGACCCCAGAGCAACCAGACATGAAAACAGGTATTTCTAGGAAAAGCTAGAAGTACAGAGTGAGCCTGGGGTCTTGTTTGACCAAGGTGATGAGCTGTTCCTCTGAGGAAGAAACTGGTGGAAGCAGATGGCTGAGCAAAGCTCAGTGAACAGCCAATCACGTGCCTGACCAAAGACAGTTCGTACAGTTTGTGCAGTGTGATTCAGCACGTCCTACCCAAACTGTGATGGTCAAAACTGTTTCGCATGAAGATGATGCTGGGATTTCCAGAACTGCAAGAAAGCCACAACTAACAACAGAAGACATATATTCTGGACATCTAAAATCTTTAATAGAAGAATAGGTCACACTGAGTGGCTGACAGCAGCTTTGCAAGAGACACCCAAGCCATGAGGGTAACTGGGAAAACTTGAAGGGTGCATGCAAACAGGCTGGCACAGACTCAAACTTTTCACTGCCCATGCTCCATGTTGGCCGGATTTGGACCGGTGGGGAATTTACATAACTCCCAGAGCGTGGGTAGAGAAGGTGAGGCTGTCAGCCCTAATTTATAGAGGTGTGCCCTCAGACACCCTGCTTCATTCAACATTTTACTCTGACTGCAAAAAAAAAGTGCATTAGAAAAACAGGGAATGCTGTGGTCATCTGTCCTTTAACTAAATATATGTTCATAAATCATTCAGCACTTGGAGATACTTGGTTCCTGATTCTTATGCCTGTCAAAACCCATTGTAGCATTCTTGCAAGGGCAAAGGACCTTTTCCATTGCTGATGGCACAACAAGAGCATAAAAAAGAGTCTGAGTACAAATAAGACCTGAGTCTACAGCTTTTTAAGGTCAGTCTTGGTTCCTGACCAGTGGTGAAGCACTAATTTTTACTGTAGCAGTTGAAATATGAGAAAACAAATTTATAACAGGTAATGGCGGCTGTTCACAACCATGCACTCCAGAAGCTTGGGCAGAGGGTAAAGCTTCCCCAGGCAGAAATGTGGGGCATGATTGTGAGTCTGTCACTTCCAGGAGGCAGAGACACACCCAGGCAGAACTGTGAGCTGGGGCTCCGCAGTGGGTCTGCACATCTGCAGAACACACACGCTGGGTTTCTACGTGGCCTGCAGACTTGTTGGAAGTATTTGGGCTTGGTTTGTTGCTGCAATTGCTTTTGCTCCAACCAGGAATCCTTGAAGAAGTCTGAAGTGCTCGAATTCTTGGGGGGGGATGTGAAAACAAAAGACACAACTGAAGAACCTAAAGGTAGAGTTCCATTAGCCAAGGAGTACATCCAAGCACTAGTCTAGAAAGCCAACAGCCCAGACTGGGGGAGGGCAGGGGAGGAGGGTTTTATTTTTTTTCTCTGAACTAAATAACAGAGTAGAAATCCTCAGTGACTTGCAGAAAGCCCATCTGCTTCAATGGCAAAATCGAGATTCCCACCACTTACAGTGGCTGAGGGCAGGAACAGGACATAATGAGCAAGAAATGAGAAAGACTTTGAGAATTTTTACCTCAAGCTGGCAGAATTTTGTATTGCTGTTTTGAGGAGTCCTTTGTTGTTCTCATATGGCATAAGGTACTGAACATCAAATATGTTTAAAAGGACTAAAATTCAGAAGAGCTCTGCAGCTAAGGTTTATCACCCTTAATGTTCCTCTTTAAAGTGTCCCTGCAGTGCAGAAGGTGACTTTGTAAACACAGAGTTTTTGTGCGACATTCATTTTCCCTTTCACTTTCATGTCAGCTTTGCTTGCATTTTGCACAGCTACACTTTTAGGTAACCCTCAGCATGGCCATACCAGGGTGGCTTACAAAAGCCGACCCGGAATTATTTATTTTTTTCCTCAGAAGTATTTTTACCTTCTTTAGAGACCATTTCAATATCCCAAAATAATTCCTAATTCTAGATTGAACAATTCAACTTATTTATGTACAAAAGAGCAAGGATAGACTACAAACAGTCAGCCAAGCAGAGCAGAAGGCTGAAGAAACACATCTGGAACAAATGCTTCAGGAAAAAGAAGCCTCCCCTGGTAATGACATTAACCTGAACAGCCAAAGGGCCATTTTGCCTAAGCCTCAGGCTCTGAAATTTCATTTAGTTATCACTCACCACTCTCATCACCTGTTTTCAAAGTCATATGTTGGAAACGAGTTACCTACCTCCACACTTGGGCTCACAAATAACTGGGATGAACGACAGAAGCATTTAACCCTGCCACGTTTACAAAAGAACCCAGAGGGTTAGACACAATAAAAGCTGTCATGATTTCAGTCTTAGCTGAAATATTCAAAAGTGAATTGAGGTACTTAATGACCATCTTTATTTTCTGTAAGTGCAGAACATGCGCCCTAAGTAAAGCAGGCTCTTCGGAGAGCATAAGTTGAGCAGTTGATATCACAGATGGTTTTTAACATGTTGGTCCATAGCCTGAAAAATGCAGTTTATATTTTTAAAACATGGCCGTATCTAATGAACTTGTTTAAGTATTAAGCAGAACGGCAAACATGAGTTGGAAGTCACAGAACAGAATGTGACAGGATGCAGACATAGGAGCCCATGGTGGGAATCTACTACAAGCCAAATCACACCTTTTAGGACAAAAGTTAGTATCGCCCCAAGCCAGAGTTTTCATTTAACCCATCAAAATGATGCACAATGCTACAAACTTCACAGGTAGATCTAAAGCTGTGAGAAGGGCTGAACTTGCATCAGATTTAGAGAATTTAGTTTTCAGTCCCGGTCTCTCACAATCGGAGACATGTACAGTAAATGTATATGCACTGTTACATATTCACTTTTCACAACTTTACCTTAAAGTAGGAGGATGCTTTAAAAAATGCATTAAGCTTGACAGTTGGAAAAAATTTAATAATAATAAGGCTGATCTAACATTTCAGAGTACAGAAGATTTTATTTCAACTTTAGAGAGATATTGAACTTCCGCCACGGAAGATCAAGACCATCAGTGCCAAGAAATGGAAAAGCTGGTAGACAAAAGCAGAGGGTGTTTGAAATGTTGCTAGAGTATTAAAACGTTAACTATAGTTGACCCACATGCAAGGCTCAAATCTAGAAGTATGAGTTGTGCTGCAAGGACAGCATACTTTGTTTCAAGCAGGGTGTTATTGCCCTCTCCGTGGACTGGTAAATTAGTCACACTGTTCCAGTATGAAACAGTTTGACAAAAAAAAAAAAAAAAAAAAAATGTT
>VZTA01026213.1:145830-224639 GCA_013398855.1 Mohoua ochrocephala
AAAAAAAAGAAATGTTCTTGCAAAACTGAGGGGTTTTGTCTCGCCACTTATGAAATCAGAAGCTTTCTCTCCCACCACTGTGAACTATGCCAGCCACATCACTCCTCATGCTTTCATGGAGTTTACCCTCAAAATAACTATTTTTTTTTTCTATTGTGGGGCAATGCAGCCAGGTTTTGCTGCTGCACGGTTAAGGCCAGAACAGAGAAATGTGCTGTGGCAGCACATCACAAAAGAATTACTCATTCCCTGGAGTAAGTACCAAAAGGTCTTTATCTTAGGAGTTAGGTCTACTAGGACCAAACACCGGCAAGCAGGTTATTGCCTTACTCCCCTGCAAAGCAGAGAATGCGTTTAGTAGATTTGTCCCATCCCTCATCTGCTTGTCACAAAGCTGAGCACAAGCTAGTACCCTTCAAATCTTCTGATGTTCAGACTGGAGATAAGAAGATCAGAAGCATGGCAGTCCAAATTCAGAGAGACAGAGCCTGAAAATGCACGCACACAGCTTTTACCTTAGGTGCACTCATTTCCAAAGCAAAATTTTCAATACTGCAGACACCAAACTCAAAACACACTTTGAAAACAATTCTAAATAGCAACATTGCATCACTGCAGCTATTCCTGTGCCGTGAGATGCAAAAACAGAAACGAGTCAGAAATATCACTATCAAACCTATTCATTAAAATGCCCTTTTCTTACCTCACCATGTTGTCCCACTTGGAACTCATAAAAACAGTGAGGTTGACAGGATTAGGACACTGCCTTGGAACACGACTATTCTGTTTGAGCAAACACCGTGCAGTGTTCCCTTTACCTCATGCACAGTTTCTTGGCATGTGTCTTAAGTACAAGTCAGCTGCTCTTCACATTAGTATGGAGCAGGGGCAGATGCACTGAAATGCAGCCAACCCATTTTCAAATTTCTAATCCATACAAGACCATCAAGACACAGGCTTTATGTTGCTACTGAGGCCCGCTGATTTCATGTGCTTCTGCACCTGCATGTAGCCCATAGATGCTCTGAAGCCATCAGCTCACGTAAAGAAGGTGAGTTGCTCCTGTTTGCCTTTAGTTTCGGCACCAAAGGAAATCACAGGTATGTGCTAAAGGTATCCCACCTGACTTCTCAGAAGGGTATCCAAAACAGCACAAGTGACCAAGTGGGCTTTCAGGATTTTTCATCAGACTTGGGGCAGGTGGTATGACTAGTTGCTGAAATTCCATGGGGGACAGCAAATTGCCTCTGTGTGAAAACGAAGTTCTCTTCAGTCATTTAATCACACCCTGATAGGGCCAGAAGAAGCAGTGCTGACTCCTGGGAATGGCCAAAGCTCAGAAACTTTGCTCCTGTTATCAGAGGTGATGGCTGTGGGTGTGCTTTGGGGGAGCAGCACACAGGGATGGAGTCAGCATTCCCTAGGCTACTGATTCACTCCTCACTACCAGACTGGATGGAGTCTGAATGGGTGAGGAAGCCGTACCATTCACCAGAGAACTGTGTCCAGTTGGAAAATTAGGTCCCACCTGTTTATGACTAGCAATGTAGACATTTTCCCTAGAAACCACCTTCTGGTGGTGGGCAGACACCTCGCTGCAGTCACCTGCATGAATTGACTTTAAATAGTGCGTGGGTTCCTTGCAGTGTCACTGTGATGCTTGGTCCCAGAGCTTTAACAGGTCTTCGAGACACGACTTCTCTGCACGTCTGTAACACGCACGCTCCACTTCCACATATCTGTTTTCTTTCAGTTGCCATCAAACAGCCCTTCCCCACACCTCCAAAAAAATAAAAATAACAAAGCCAACCCCGCTTATCTTAAATGGCAACTTCATGCAAGGTTTCAACCCAAGGTTATTTTTTTCTACCAGTTGTTTCTTTGAGAACAGATGGCGTTTGCAATGGTTGAGGATATATCCTATTTTTAAGTGTCATATGTTTTTACTCTTCTGCAGTGGACTTAGCAATCAGAAGAAAATGCCACAAGAGCTGGGCTTTTTACATGATATACAAACCACGCTGCCTCATGCCACTCAGGAAATTATCTCCTACTGCAAGTGCCCAGCAGCCAGGGTGCCTGTATCCACCCTTCTGGTGCAATGTTTCCTGCCAGTAACGGATAAGGAACAACCTGCATCCGGCAGTGCCGACTCAGCAGAGCACCCAAATATTAACACAACAAAACTGGCAGTGAGAAAGTTCAAAGTTACATGCCATGCCACGATCTCCAGTACATGGTGTCCCAGGGAACAGTCCCATCTTCCACCACAAAGTTCAGTATGATCAGAATACCTCATCTGTTGCTTGATTTTCCTTTTGGTATTTTCTTCTGCACACATCATATTTTGACAAGGTAGCAGCTCCCCCAGAACAGGAGAAGCAATGAAAAATGGAGTCAAGATCTGACATTCTATTTAGGTTTGTTGTTTCTTATACTGCAAATTCGTAGGATAAAGCCAGCCTGACTTTGCAAGTAACTGCAAGCTCAGTCTCCCTCTATTTTGATCCATCTGCACAAAAACCCACTCTTAGAATGGAAAGCCGCCTAAAAAAAATTGAGCTTAAGCTTTTAAACCCTGCCAGAGAGATTAGACCACGTTTTGGACTTCGCTAACATGGCTAAACAGCTTCTGGGTCAAACCTGGCTTCTACCCAGCGGAAGAGAGTTCATATCAATTTGCAAAAGCCTGGGTGTACCTGAAGTTAGTATTTGAAAGTAGCCACACGAACAGGGAAAAAATGCTGTTGGGAATGCTTAAAAGACATTTTAAGGATTTAAGCACAGCCACAGTGACTCATTCACCAAGGAAACACAAAAGTTGACATCTATAAACCTCTGCCAAAGGCCTCTGGGATGCCACTGGTACCAGGAGCACCTCCACTTTGGTTCATGCTCCTGAATAATTTCCATTTTGTTTCTCTGTCAGGCTGAGCGCTGAAGCAGCAGCAGCTCAAAGGCAGCACTGCCTAAGGCAGCTCTGGCTGCCTCCCTCACTGCCACCCCCTCGGGGCTCAGCAAGCCCTGCAAGGAGCTGCGAGGCAAAGGCTGGTGTCAGCGGCTTGAGGAAGTGACAGGCGATGGGATGGATGTCCCTCAAAAAGACTGAAATTCAGGAGAAAGGAAAATTAAATCGATCTGGAAGTAGACTTCTCATGTAAATCCAAGCAGGAGGAAAATGTGGAAGGGGAACTTTCCACATGTGTGCTTCACACCAAGTCAGTGGGAGTCAGAGGTGGAGAGTCTCTTACTGTTTTCCACTAGTTCCAGGTATTCATATAACTAGGACACTAGAGACCAGGGTTCTCCTTTCTAATGAAACAGGAGCAGGATTTGATCTCGTTTAAGAAAATTTCTCACTCACCAAACTATTTTGAAGTCAGAAGCTGGAGGACTTTTGAGTCTCTCCTGGTTCCTCTTCTCCTAACAAATTGTGGGTGTCTGTTCCCCGGCTGCTGTGATACCCAGTCATTCTCACTCTCTTTGGCCCCATGAATATGCACTGTTTGCCAAAACCCCAAACTGATCTTCTGCTCTGCTTTCCTGTCACATGGAACAATGAGAGATTTTTAGATGCCTACAACATTTGGAAAAACAGAATGGAAACATTTCTGAGAAATTTACTGTCTGCTTACTTCTGCATAGTTTTAAATCAACAACTTCTTATAACAGAGGAGTCTCAGAAGGAAACAAAATAAGATGTATTCCTAGAAAACTGAAGCTGCTTCGCCATAAATACCATAGGCAAAAATAATAAAACCTCTTGGGTACCCTTCCAGCCAACTTACACAGTCCACTCCCTTAATGCTAAAGTTTAATGTCTCTGCCATTAGGCTGGGTCCTCAGAGTATGTCACAGTAAGTTTGAATGAGCACATTTGAGACTTGCTAGTAGGATAAATGTCCTTCTGGTCTCACACAGACTTATTTTCTCGTTATTTTTCTACAGCACTTAAAAAGCCAGTCTTGCTAGATACTGATCTCCATACTAGTGCTATTTTGAAGCACATTGCTTTGAACTTATGAGGCTACTTGTCAAGGAAGGTGCTCAATTAAGTCAGTCGCAAGAAACCACAGAACCACAGGGAGCAAAATCTGAACAAAACCTCCCATTTTCAGGCAAGCTGCAGAAGCTAGTTCCCTTCCTTCAGAAAGGCCAAGAGCATGGCCCATAACCCTCAGTTCAAAGAAATAAAGTGCTGCGAATTCTAGACCCCTAAAAAGTCAGGAGATGCCTGTGAAAACCCTAAATCTTTCCCACGGATTGTATACTCCAGGATCTGATGTTCAGTTACACAGTGTTTTCCCATAGTTTCCAGCCACTTTCAGTGTACAGGATGAATTCGACTTTGGACACAAAGGGGGCATGTTGAAACAGACTCTGGTCTGATAGGGCTTACAGTCGCAGAAGCTGGGAGATGTGTGGTGCTTCCCTTTGATGATAAACCTGGGGATAAGGTACCTATCCAAATGAAAGGTGTCATGGATTGCTCTCCTGTGTATTCACACAGACCCGGAAGCCTCACGGGACAAAGCAAGAGGCCCTCTTCTTGCCCTAAATCCCCTCCTGCTAGGTCATTAGGAGAGTGTGGCAGCAGAAAGGACAAAACACCTATGTGCCAAGTTCTGCACATGGGAGCCTCTGGAGCTGTGAAAGAAGTCCACAGGCAAGTTATGGAAATGCTTCAGGTTTTGCATTTGCATTTGCGGAAACTTCTCTTGTTCAGGCCCAGAGGCCCTCACCCTAAAACTGAGCAGTGGAGAGAGGGGCTGACAGTCAAAAGAGCCCATGGTCAACATCAAAGAGGGGCACAGCCAAAAGACCTGACCCAGAAAAGAGCTGTAATTCCAACAATAATTTTGGCAGAGAGATGGAGCAGTTTCCCAAATTGCCTTGAAAGGGTAGGTTTGTAGTAGTGGCAATTCTGTTCCTCTCCGGAAAAAAAAGATTTTACCCATCTCTGGGCACAGCTTTTCTACATCACAGAGTTGCCCAAAACTCCTTCTAATCCAGCACCCTCAATGTACTTGTGTTTCATTTGCCAGCTGTCCATTTTGGGACATTTGGTACACGGATAACGCGTAAGAATTCCCACCTCCCACTGAAGGTCAATGGGAGCTGTGCTTTAAATGTGAATGCAAGAAGAGAAAAAAATTCTAAGTACCTTGGTCCCCCATACCCCAGATACAGAATCGAAGATTAGTGGGCACATCAGGCAGTAACAGCTGTAACATCTGCATCCCAGTGGCTCACATAGGAGGACACCTCACCTCAGTGGAGAGCTGGCTGTGGGCAGAAATCCGCTTGTGTTCGTGAACAGCTTCCAGACTATGGTCAGAGCACTTCCAGTCCCCTGAGGAAGGCCTGTATTCAGTGCAGGGTTCAGAGGACGTGTACGAAGTAACGTGAAGGAGAATAAAAGGAAATGAAAAAGCACCATCCACCTGGACTGAGGTGAGAAGTCCAGAGCGAGAAAATACAGTGTGACCACCTACATGAAGACTGGTTTAATGCAAACACACACACACAGAGCAGAGGAAAAGGAGGGACAAATCAGGGGTTTGGACAACTGAATTTAAACCAGGCACATCTAAACATTTTGCTTTTGGTCTTAAGGAGATGTATAAACATACACACACCTATCTTGAAAATTGATTCAGACAACTCCTACCACTATCAAATAAAAATATATATTTATATGTTCACAAATTTTCAGCCAGGGCTACTCTAACCTAAGCTCCTTTCCCCTGTGGACATAACTCATACATGGTATACTTAAACAGCCCTAGGCAGTGAATTAAAAATACTGTTTTATTTACAATTCCGTAGCAAATGATTCACTGTAGAGATACGTCAACATTCCCATTAAATATTCATCATTCGGTGGTTTGCTCCTGCTGCCATAAGGCAATGCCGTGGCAGTGCCAGGCCTTAGATAACAGAGACAAGTGCCTTAGAATTACTCAGAGTACCTATCTCTGCAATAATGCAACCTATTTAGCAAGAACATATGTTTTAAAAATCACTTGATTTTCCTTTTAAGGCGTGCTTTGACCTAAAGTTCATCATCAGGTACTGAAGCCTCGTTGATGCTACAGTCATTTGGTTCACGCCTAGGATTGGTCGAGTGCAGTGGGGGGATGGGCAGAGGTCTGTTGTACGAGGTTTAACAAGCTGAAATGCCCATTCCTGCATGTGGGTCACAACAACCCCATGCAATGCCACAGGCTTGGGGAATAGTAGCTGGAAAGCTGCCCAATGGAAAAGAACCTGGAGAGTGCCGGTCAACAGCAGCTGAAGATTGAGCCAGTGTGTGCCCAGGTGGCCAAGAAGGTCAATCCTGGCTTCCCGGCCTGTGTGGCCAGGAAAGGACCAGGAAATAGTGCAGCCAGCAAGACCAGGACAGGGATCATCCCCCTGTACTCAGCACTGGTGAGGCCGCACCTGGAATCCTGTGTTCGGTTGTGGGGCCCTCACTACAGCAAAGACATTGAGGGGCTGGAGCAGGTCCCAACAAGGGCAATGAAGCTGGCGAAGGGTCTGGAGCACAAGCCCGTTGAGGAGTGGCTGAGGGAGCTGAGGTTGTTTAGCCTGGAGAAAAGGAAGCTCGGGGGAATTTATTGCTCTCCACAGCTGCCTGAAAGGAGGGTGTAGCCAGGTGGGGGGTGGTCTCTTCTCCCAGATAACAATTGAGAGAGGAAATGGCCTCAAGTTGTGCCAGAGGAGTTTAGAATAGATTCCAGGAAAATTTTCTTCACTGAAAATGTGGTCAAGCATTGGAATAGGCTGGCCAGGGAAGTGGTATAACATCAGATAAGAGAAAAATCCAGGTCAGTGGAGGGGAATAAAAGGGAATCACCATCCCTGGAAGTGTTCAAAAAACATGTAGATGTGGCACTCGGGGACACGGTTTAGCAGTGAACGTGGCAGTGCTGGGTTAACAGTTGGATTAATCGATTGTAGAATCATAGAGAAATAGAATTGATTAGGTTGGAAAAAAACTCCCAGTTTTAACCTGCAGCAATCCAAAGGGTTTGCAGGCCCTGTGTCCATCTGTCAGAGGTATACAGACTTTTTCAGAAGAGGCATCCCCCGTTTTGAGGAGCCAGCTTGAGCCAGATACTCTCTACCATAAAACAGTTGCATATTTAAAAGTAACTATGAACCCACCTTGCATACCATAATCCCATATGTTGAAGAGATCTAATATGCTCCTTTCTATGCAAAGACCAAAATGTTTGTAGAAAATAACATACACTGCCTCACTCACTACTGAAGTACCAGCAAATGCATACACATCTCATACAGCAACAGTGGGAGACACTGCTTTTGTTCCGAACCTGGAGCTAACCATGTAGCTGGAAAGCCTGGAAACACTTCTGCCAGGTTTCAGATATGCTACATGGATGTATTTTCCAAAGAGTCTCCCTTTATTTTTTTTCCTGTTGGTCTTGCTCAGTCCCACACAAAAGTAGGGCGTTTTATTTCAGTTGAAACCCGAACAAGATCTTACTTCAGGCACTTAAATACAAGTGACTGGAAGCAGTTACCTCTGAAATCTCACCACAAACAACCACAGAGCTCCACTGACCTGGATTTTTCTCTTATCTGATGTTACACCACACACATGGTTTGCTACACAGAAGAAAATCAGGGAGCAGTTTACACTAATGTGTCTTCCTGAGCAGCTGGGACAGGTTACAAGAAGGCATGTGCTCAGCAGCCACACATCAGCTGACTGATGAGAGCTCTCTGGGTCAGCCACATTGAACCAGCCATTTCCAGCTGTACAGAAATATCTGTTAAAACAGATGCATAAGATGGATAAGGATCACATTGGCTTTTAGAACAACAAAGGAGAAACTTTTACCTTTTATAGCTACTAGAAAAAAATTCACTTATAACTCTGTATTTTCCAGTCTCTGGTACCCCGCCACCACTTTTTGTCAGTATTGGATGACTGTTATGACATATAGTGGAATCAAATAATAAATAATTAATAATGATAAATAATTTAAAAATAAATAAACATAGTGGAATCCAGGTTAAAAATGGTCACCACATTCCCCCGTACAAATCCTTCTATGAATATGTAAAAAAAAGGAATGAAGTGCTTGGAAAGATCTCCACCTAAGCAAGCACTTCTTGGGATGTTTGTTCCAAGCCAGTCACACTGCCTCTGCTGCTGCTTTCAGAAGTAATGATATCCATCCTACAGCCAACTGAAAAATGATTTCTGGCTTTCAAACTCTCAGAGGAAATACTTTCCATTCTATTCCTGAAACCAATCAATACTACAGCATCCACAATTGCTTCTAATACAACTTCATGAAGAGCATGTGTAGGCACTGGGCGAGGGTTATCAGAAAATGACACCTTTCCAGCTGGAACATAACATTTTCTGCCCAGAAGAACTGTTTAGTTCTCTGCTTCAGGCTCCGAGTACGTTGCTGGGAGCAACTGTACTTCTGCTTCAGTAAGAATCCTTGGTGAAGAAACAAGTCATGAAACGGAACGATGAAAGTTGAACACATCTTTCAGAAAGCCACTCCAAAGTGATGTTTGTGTTGTGCAGAGGGTTCTGCATCCAGAGGTTTCCCTAACTCTAGCTTGCTGCACAGTTCCAACATTGTGGAATATCATGGAACACACAACCATGTTGTAAAAAGGAGTCAAATAGTTCATAATCAAGATTTCTCTGTATGGACAAAGAGGGTCAAAGCAAAAAGGAGCCTGTCAGCCACAGGCAACACTGACCCCAGAACATCAGGCTCATGTCTCCAGGGGCCTGAACTTTTAATGAAGTTTTTTTTTCACATGACATAAATTCTATGTACTATAATAAAATTCACTTTACTTTTACACTGAAATGCACTAAAAAATGTCCAAACAACATCCTCTTCTGGAAAATATAACCACCCCGTGTTCACTGCAGAGCTGTCAGAGCTCCAAACTCCATCATCACCTGCCATCACGGGAACACCAGGCACCCAATCAAAATCCAGCTGAGAGAACAGAGGAGGATGGGGAGCCAGGCTGCACCACAGACTGGTAGCAGGGACAGAGCAGAGCCTCTACCCATGCTCACACAGGGTACAAATCTTGCAGGACTTGAAAAAGCCACCACAGTTGGTGTGTGTCCACCGGGGAAAAGCATGCCCTTAAACTGTGATCCCATAGAGCTGATGACAGGCAGCTCCTGCTGTCAGCAGGGAACTCGCCCGGCAGGAGCAGTGACCGCTGAAAGCAGCTGGCCCCAGCCTGCTCACACTCACCCCGATCCCTGCCCTGGCACCGGCAGCAAACCTGATTTCCCCAGGCGCTGGCAGAGGCAGAGCAAGCGATGAAGACATGGCCATTCTGCTGTGCCCTTGGCAGGCTGCTGCTGCCCAAGGCAACAGCCCACATCACCTATGCTCCCAGCCGGCCCTGTTTTGCAGTCAGTTCTCTGTTATGTCTTCAAATGACTCCATTAACACCTCAAAATAAGTCATTTGGGCCCCACCTAAGGTTTGGAGTGATTTTAACAGTTGCCTTGACTCATGGATCTGCAGACTAAATGCAAGTATCATCCAGGAACATTAAATCCCACACACAATTGTGACAACTTTGATATTATTGCTTAGAACAGTGCCCACTTGAGTCATGCTTTAATTCAGTCATTAGTATTTTCATGGAAAAAGGCATATTTCCCCCAACCCTGTTTCACAGAGTGGAAAGCACATAGGAAGGATTTATCGCACATAAAAATAAATTGCTATTTGCATGTCAGAAAATGGCTGTGGAAAACAGAAATACTTCAATTACTCAGGGCAGAAAATAAACAGAAGTGAAATTTTTCCAATTTTTAAAAATAAATAGGTTATCTGCAAGTGATAGCTCCCTTTCCCCCCCTCACAAAACAATTGCCATATCCTTTTCTGT
Organism: Mohoua ochrocephala; assembly: GCA_013398855.1. Classification (NCBI taxonomy): domain Eukaryota; kingdom Metazoa; phylum Chordata; class Aves; order Passeriformes; family Acanthizidae; genus Mohoua; species Mohoua ochrocephala. The sequence goes on from VZTA01026213.1 coordinate 155,755, forward strand.
ATGGAAATAACTATCAAGACTGACACATTGGTTTGATTACTGTGAGAATGAGCAAAACAATGAGCTTTTACAGCCAAAGAGCCTTGAAATCAGATGCCAATCCAACCTGTAGAGAGATACTCCATGGTGTCTTTGAAAACTTGCCCAAAACCTAAAATCTAAAAAAAAAGAGAAAAATAGTCTTCCACACTTTGTTTTGAGAGGAGGAGGAGATGTTTTCCCCTTTTAATCCGTGACCTGAAGATGTCAGCTCCTCTCTTACGTATTATCATGCCATCAGAACACAAGCTCAGGGCAATTATCCTGGTAACTGTGACTAAATGCAGTCTAAGCCACCACAGTGAGAAAGAGAGCCCATAAACCTCACTGTTAAATTATTTACACAGCTCTTGCAGCCAGACGTGCCTGTTGGGTGGGGATGAGATTGCTGCTCTGTTGCCTGCGTGCTCAGTTTGGAAACCTGGGTCAGTGCCTCGGCCTCTCTGTCTTCTCCACCACTTTTCCCCGTATGAAGTGGGATGAATAGTCCATCCTGCACCTGCTGATGTTCAGTTGAGGTGCAGTTATTTCCCCCTTTGGACAAAGAGGGTCCTGCCTTGGCTTGACCACCATTGGTAGGAGGAACAGCCTCCCCCACTTCCCAGACAGAATGAGCTCATTGTGGATTTAGCTCATTTTTTCTTATTCTGGCAGATTTTAATGAGGATGGGAAAAACATAGTGAGCAGAGATAATGAAAATGGTGTTTTGTGCTGAAAGTTAGTTCAGTATTAGTTTGATGGAGGGATAAAACAGTAGACTCTGGATGGTGGAGTTTTCTGCTTCGTCATCTATTTTTCTTAAGATAAACAAACAGCTAGCCAAGTGCTCATTAATGGATAGTGACAAGTAGTTTCCTGTGGTCTTAAAACAAAACATCGGTTACAGAGAGTGTTTTCAATTCTAGAGGCTGAAAACCATTCAATACCATTCAGCTGGTAGCACGTTTTTTGGGTGATGAGAAAATGAAGATGTGGGGAAAAAAACAGAAAAAAAATAGAAAAAGAGCAACTATTGTGCTTTCTCCCCACCAGTGTGCTGCAAAACAGCCTAGACATTCAGTGTCCCTGTAAAAGAAATGGCCCTTTGAAGAGCTGTAGCCTGATCTTCATCTGACCTGATCATCTTTGTTTGGCTGGTCAGTGAAGGCTCAGGGCCCATAAATCAAAGCAGAGAGCAGCAAGGCCAGGCCAGAGCTTTAATGGATACTGCCAAGAAGGTTCATTCTCATCACCTTTTCATTTCCTTCTGCACTGACAGGTCAAGAAAGAGGAGACTTCAAACCCATTACCAAAAACAATCACTTATGAAAAGCAGGAATTTTCCCGCCACTGAAGTGGCAGAGAACACCCCATACTCCTAAACCAGCCCATTTTTCCCTTCACTTGAAATGATCCTGGGGAAAAAGCAGACACTGTGCTGGCAGATGTTACAAGGCTGGTTCCTCACTGTAATAGACAGAAAGAGGAACTGGATGCACCACTGGAACATGCAAAATAACAGCAACCTAAAGCTGTACCCCAAAACAGAACACTGGACATTAGGGGGCTATTAATCTGAAGAAAACCAGGAAATCTTTCTAGATGTCCTTTCAGGAAGTTTATGGGGTCTCAGGAAAAACAGAGTTACTGCATTTGAAATGGTGAGAGAAACATGCTGCTGAGCTGTGGGCACAGAGTGGGCACCCACAGCCTGGGTGTTCAAATACATCTACACCTTTTACTCAGTAGATGCGAGGTTTGGAGAATGTGGCTGTAAAAAGCACAAAGTCACACCCAAGCACGGCCTGCTATCACAAGCTCCACAAAGCATTTCCAATGGAAGAACTAGTTCTGATTTGGTTTTCACAAGCAGATTGCAGCATGTTAGAGATGGTCTGAGAGGCCTCTGTGTCAGGTATCAGCTACTGTCACACAGCACAGCTGGTTTTGTGGATCTATCCTGTAGCCAGCATTACAGCACCCACGACCCAGAGCTCTACAGCTCAATATGGGACTTGGACTTCTTTCAAAGTTCCATGGGGGTTGGATCCAAAGGTCCAGTTTAGGATCCATCTCTAGTCCCTCATCCCCTCCTTCACCAACAAAGACACACCTTTACAATGGGGGAGCAGTACAACTGTATCTGAATTAACATAAAGAGGGTTCAACACACACACCAAAAAAATCCCAGCAGAGGCAAGAAAGTTGTTTCTGGACAAGTGTAACGTAGATACATCCTTTTTAAACACGCTACATCCAGCTCCAGCAGGACAAGAGCTACCAGCCCCTTGCACCCACTGAAGGTGCTCAGACACAAAAGTCCTGCCCTTGTCACTCTCAGCCAAGCACCACCCAGCAATTATGGACCGCTGTGCCAGCACAAAGTAGTAAATGCACACACAGCCACAGCTGCTGGGGTGAGTTGTGTGCAGCTCATCGTTCATGGAAAATTTCTCTGTCTCCACAATGCAACAGCGGGGTCTGATTTTGTCTTTGCATGTGTACACTTGTTGAACCTACAGAGAATGTGAACACAAGAAACACAGCAAAAGGTGACTTCCTGTAAGTGGAAAGCTCTCTCCAGAAACCTGACTTCTCGTGACAACAGAGGTGATTATTTGCTTGTGCTGTTGTATTCCCACTGCATCCTCACACGATCCCACCCCCCCCATCCCAGCTGCGTGGTCATGCCGTGACCAATAAAATAAGGCCTGTCAAGCCATTTCAGGTTCAGACTATCCTTATCATTCACCCCTGCGGATATTGTGCCTTTTAGATAGACGTGTGGTTTCTCAGGAACTGCATGGGTTATCTCGCTATAGTGTAACCACAGTGCCAACCACAAAGAAAATATTTCCGCCCACATGAATATTTAATACAAGCATTTTCTTCACGTGGAAGGAAGGATAGCAGGGACCCCTGTGAGACTATCCTGAACCACACCAACTACAGCAGTACCACTTCACTCCAGTAAACATTGCCCATAGCTGATATCTCTCAGAGGCAAGACTTATCAATATAAGTTTTATAAACTCATTCAGAGTGAGTTTACTAAAGTCAGAAAAGAGATATAAGGACTCCTATTAGCGTGACCTCTCCACATCTTGGGTCAGATACCAGTGGAAAAAAAACCACTCTCCCTTTTCAGTCATAAATTATGTGCTTAATTATCCAAATGTCAAACTGTGCTTGCAAATAACTAGGAAGGTCAGATCAGAGTGAGAAAGACCTTTGAAAGCCAGTTTCAGGAGTCAGTTCTTTCCACAGCAGACATGTGAGTACATTACAGCCAGAATTTACTGACACTTCTTGCAAGTTGCTTCTACAAAGGCCATGAGCAAGGAAAGAACTCTTCTTCCCACTTGGAAATGTTAAGGAGCCTGTGATACCAGGGTCTGTTCTGTGCACTTGCAGGTAGACCGGATTTCAGTCCCAGCAGTCTCCTGTGTGAGCGTGTAACATATGGAGCAGGAGGTAATCAACTGTCTCTCGTTATGGAGAATTGTTCAGACTCCTCATGACTACCTACCTTTCACACTCAGGACAATCTCAAGTGGAATAAACCCAACAGAGTGTGGAACAGAGGATGGGTTAAAGCACTGGGTGTTTTCTTTGAAGCATTAGTCACAGCAGGAAACTAATAAATCAATACTGGATTGCAAAGGGCTCCACGCAGGGACCATGGGCCAAATTATCATTGCTGTAAGAAGAGACACACTGAATGAAATTCTTAATGGGAGTAAGTATTAGAGTTGAAAGGAGACTCACCCTGAATTTTGCTCTTTGTTGGGTTTTTTTAAATTGACTATAAACAGGCCTGGTCCACCTTCTCAGACTCAAAAGAATGCTACAGACTTCAGCACGATTTGGATGGAGGTCAAGGTGCTTATGGAAAACATGAACCTTCGACACCCAAACACACACACATTCCCTGACTTCTCCTATTGGAGTGATACACATGGAAGCAGCTCAGATGGAAACCACTGGCGAGATGCATTGGCTTTGGCAGCAGGCAGACAGCCATGGGCACCACCCTGATATAAGCGTGGGGAATCAGGACTGCTCCATGCACAGGCACCCTGCACGGCTGAAATGAGGAGCATCAGGGCAACCACTGGGGTAGAAATCAGATGCACTGTCTGGCAGGGCTGCCAAAAAGCCTCAGATCTTCCACACATAGATGGCACATCTGTTTTGCCACATATGCCATACCTAAGCAAACACTGTGAAGCCCATCAGGTAGTAAGAGGAAGGCTACAACATAAACTTCCCAACCCTGATGTCACTGGAAGATACCGTCTTCCTCGCCTGGGTAAAATCAAGCCAACAGGTCTTAGAGCAAACTGCTTTGCGTCTCCAGAAAACACGGGTGCAATTGCTTGTCCACCCAATGCTGTTCTTACTCTCTTTTCTCATCACAGGGAGGCAGCGCTCCCAGTTATTATTCCATCTGCACGAGTTTCTTCTGCTCTCTCCTAAAGTAGGTCACTGCATAATGTTCTCTACATCTCTAATCATCCTCTAATTTTCTGTATAACTCTCCTATTCTCTCCAGGCTTTTTGCCCCATTGAACTCAAAACCCACCCGTTTCGATAGCAAGAGTAACAGCAGGCCCCAGATGTGCCGGCCCCAGATGTGCCAGCCCCATGGCATTCATAAAGAAGTAACCCCTGAGCTCTGCATGCCACCACACGGAGGTGCAGAGGTTGCCTCTGCAGAGCAGAACTGGCACCCTGAACAGGACTGTGTCTGCACCATTTCTCCTCCAGCATCAGCTCTACTTATCCCCACACAGAAAGAGTAAATGAGGTCTCAGCGAACCCAAATCAAACATTCCATTTCCCAGGTGCTTTAAGGGACCATATGATTGACTGAAGGGATTTCATTGTGGCTGAAAGGAACAATAACATCCCTTCACCAAGGAAAAGGCACCACCTTCAACCATTTCATCTGTAAATAGCTGCTGCCTGCGCTTTCACTAAACCTCCAAGCTCATTAGAGCTTAAATGCTAACTCATGAGAAAAGCCCAGAACACAGAAACATGGCAAGGAGACATCACAGCTTTAATCCTTCATAGGATTAGGTTGTTTAAATTTGATGAGATAGAAGGAAAAATAAAGGATACACATGAAAAGACACCTGGTTATATCACCTCAACAGTTTCATGAGTGCCTTTGCTTGTACTATTTTCTTCCCTTTCTTTTTTTAACATTTCCAGGGATCTCAAGTGAGTCAAAATGTCCTTTGCTCTCACGCACAAGAGGAGCTGCAAAACATGTCACAGAAGTTACATCTTTGAAGAGCCAGGCACAAAAACCAGATTCTGCTGTAGCATTAAACATAAATTACACAGCACAAACCCTGAGCTTTCACCTAGTGCTGGCACCTTGCTTTTCTTGTCTCCAAACATGCAAGGAATGCTTGGACGTGTTTTGTGCACCCCTGTCATCCATTCTCCAGGAAAAAAAAACTCAGGGCAGAAAGGTTCATTTAACAATTGAACAACAGAGGGAACTGGGTGAGAAGGAACTGGGTGAGAAATGCTGGTGTCAGATATTGGCAAATGAGAAGCCAAAAGGGAAGTACTGCGCAAAGTGCTTTGAGTGCCTGGGAGTGGTCAAAGAAAGTTGTGCAAGACTAAAAAGCAGGAAGAAACATGTGGTCTCTACATGTCCATGCATTGGGAGAGGAAACAGATGATCGCAAAGGACACAAACATTTGTCAAATAGAACAACGTGAACTCCTGAACGGTTTTTTTTATGTGTAACTTTTAATTTCCCCTCCCCACCATGAGTTTCTCTATGTGCTTGACTGGATCACTCAGTCCAAAACCAGACCTGAATGCTTACACATCACATTTATGTATGTGGCCCTTTTCTCATAGATGTTGGGCATACAACTTTCCCTAACAACAGGCAGTAGATGCTCGCTATTTGTAACCATTGCTTTTCCAATTAAAGTGAATGTAAGTGTTCATCTCTGAAAATTTAACCTAGAGGCTTTCATTCCACTCCCCACCAATAAAATGGATACAGGGAAGAGGTTCTTCAGGGATGAGTGCAACAGTGAGCTAAAAAATAGCTGGATTTATCACATCCTTCTTCTCTTTTTAATTAGGGAAAAATTAGAGGAAAGACACTGGAAGCAAAATCAATTTGCTGCTCTTGATTTGGCTTTTTGTTTAGTGACAATTTGACTCCTAGGACCAAATTATCTCTGGGGAAATAATTTCTCTTACTTCAAGGCAATTTCTCCAATAGACAAGATGCTTACCTCTCTTTCTTGTGTCTGTGTGCTTCCCTGCTTTCTTCTCTGAAATATCTTTAATTCCAGGGCATTTCTCCATTGGCCCTTCAAACGAGATCTTCAAAGTGAGGAGCATTTTCTCTGTACAACTAAGCTTCTCTTCCTACCTATAACAAGTTTTAAAGCAAATTAGAAATTACTTTATCAGCAAAACACCAGGGAAAAGACATTTTGGATTATGCAGCACTCAATTAGAAGAAAGAGCAAGGGAGACGCAGTGACTGATTTGAAGTCTATGTGACAGAAGAAGAATGACCTTTCATCAGACCTATAATTCATTAATATAATTCCCCCCTTGCCATCTAGAAGCCAGCCATATTGCTAGAGATATTGCACATCAGCACAACTATTTAAGTATTCTTAATCCTAATCATGATCAAAAAATCATCATTTATTTCTGCTTTTTTTTCCTTTACCCTACAAGAACTTTATTTGAAACTTATGTCAAAATAAATGTTGAGGATCCTGATTGTGGGTTTAGCTGAATCCAAGCTGTTTGGAATTTATGTTCTGCTTCTTGTTTTCAGCCCTGATATTCCTCTGTAAGATTTCCCACTGGGAACTAACCAGAAAATAATTTCCCTTTTTTTTTTTCTTTTTCCTTTTGGGTGGGGGGAGGCGGTGGAGGGAAGGGGTGGGGTTTGAGGATCTTAAAAGTCATGTAAGAAGGATGAAATGACCATCAATAGTTCCCAAGGGGAAGACTGGAAATAGATCTTAATGCATCAGCTTTTCCCACACATTCAAAACCCACATGAAAATGGGAACCCACACAGTAAAAGCCCTTATGAGCTTGTGCACCACTTAAAAATTTAAACAGTCCTCTAATGGAAGAAGATAACCTATTAAAGGCAAGAGTGCCCATCTGACAACGTTAACATTCACACTGCTCAGGCTGTTGCGCCTCTCTCTTTTCCTGTCAAAGTCCTTTCTGCTTTTTTCTTTTGCGTAGCACCACCTGAGAAGCCTAACAAAGGTGTTGTTTCCCAGGAGATGCCTCAGTTTCCTTGTTTGCCTGTACCAAGGGAACTGGGAGACACACAGATGTGACCGCTAGGCGATGGGGATGAAGTGCCTGGCAAGAGTAATGGGAGCTGATCCACTGGCATTGTACTTCATAACTCTTCAGCCCTTTGTAATTTGCCTACCCTAATCCAACTTTCCACTTCCAGTGTGGGCAACTCTCTTCTTCAAATCTTCCTCCGATTAGCTTCACCTCAAGGGTAACCACGGACCAAACACTATCAGGAAACTTTTGGAAGGACAAAATCCACACCTCTTTTAACCCTGAGAATCCCCTGAAGGAATACAACCCAGAGCAAGGGAATACACCGCTGGTAGAGAGTAGGTGCGGTAAGTGCAGCCCTCCTTCTGGTGAAATGTAGCTTGAGAGACAGTGGGAACGCTCATCCCAGCCGACCATTCAGGAGAGGATTTCTGTGTGAGCACATCCACCTTTCATTCTGGAGGCAGGCTGAGAATTCACATATGGTGAGCAACTCTGGCTCACCAGAGATGAGTGACTCCATCTTGGTGGAGAACCAGCGCTGGACGACTGAGCCCATCCAACATTTCACTGCCACTGTGGAAGCATGGAAGTCCCACCGTCCCTACATCACTCCTAGACATGCTGTCTTGCTTATCTACCACCAGTTCTGATGCTTCCTGGGAGCTCCTGGGAATTGATACAATCCAGAAATCCAGCAGCAAATTATGACAGAAAAAAAGCAATACTGTCTTCTTCCAGGATAGAGACAAAGTTGCTTCAGTAAAAAGTTTTATGAGCTCAGCATGAGACCGCACAGCCGAAAGCAAGAGCAGGAATAAGGAGCACAAGGAGGAAGAGGATCTCTGCTGCTCAGTACATGTAGGTTGTTTGTAAGACTCAGACAAGACATGGAACTTCACCTTTGGAATCACATAGGTGTTGTCTCCCATCACTTCGAAGGCACCCAAGCAGAGTGGTGACGATGGAAGGGTAAAAACTCTTTGGAGTACTCTGACAGAAAAAGACAAATGTGTATGAATAGAGTTGTCCAAACATTTTTGTGGAAGAAAATTGCAGGGTGAGTATTCTAGTAAAGAGGATATTTTAATCCTTTTTTTTTTGGTCTTTTTTTTTTTAATCTGTTTACCATTAATCACAAACAAACATTTGGCACAAAGTATTGCCTTGCTAATGATTCAGTGCCTTGATTCTTCCAGTGATTAGAAGTACTGAAATTCAGTGTTTACAGTCTGGATAACAAGCTGTCAAACAGTAACTAGAAAAACTCCTAACCTTTCTAGGGAGGAACAGAAAAGAGAAAGGGAAGGAGAGAGGGAAAAGGAAGAGAAAGGAATAGATCGTTATACAGCACGAAAATAGATCACAAACTTCATTCTCTTTTATTTCTTTGCAGGTTCCTTTTCAAATAAAAGACATGACTTTTAAAAAGCCTGAAACAGCACAGCTTTGCACTTCTCATAAAGACTTCTAAAAGACATTAACTTCGACGTGGCCCACAGCCTTTTCCTATGGGGGAGACATGAAATGGCTGTTGTGTCAGTGAACACTGCTCTCACGGCCAAAAATCTCCCCCTCTAACCAGGCACAGCTGGGTGTTTGCCCAGGAGCAGCGCCCCAGGCCTCCTCTTACCAGTGCCACTGGTGAGGCATCGACAACAAACAGCTGCTACCCTCACACCAATGAAGTCCTCAGCTCTCCAGTCTGGGAAGCAGGCCTGTGAGGGTTGAAATTGCATCATCCAACATTATATGGCTCCCCATACTCAGGAAAAAAATCATAACAATAGCAGGTCAGAAACAGAGATGGGTAGCCAAAAGTTTCTTTCTGCATACCTGCTACTTGGGTTTATATCACTGTACGATTCCCTCCTCCCATGGACCAAAGACGAGCTATGCGGCAGCACTCAAAGTGCCCACAGTGGCCTGCAGGTATTTATTATTTACTGCAGTCTCAGGAGGTCCACACTAAAAGCAGCCCGGGGAAGCAGGCTATGTTTTATCCACCACCTGACCCACTTTCCAGCAGCTCTGTCAAGCACTTCTGTCACCAGCGACAGGGCTGACTAATGTTCAGTGAAGTAGGTGATGAGTTACGTGGAACCGGCTTCCAGAGGAAATTAATTTCCACAGAGAGGCTCTGGCTACTTGAACTTTGTTTCAAAAAGGCTGTGCTCTATTGCAGTCTTAATGCAGGAAGGTAGCTGTCAGGCTGCTGCACTGTGGGTGTTATCTCCCAGCCACCTTTCTTACAGCAGCAGAAGCAGTGGAATGTGAACAACCACTGAAATGAGCTTCCATTTGCACTCATTTTAATGCTTCTCTACCTACTGCCACATCTACTGCTCTACTATTACCATGGGAAATAATCAAACCCACTTTCAATACAATGCTGTGCATATGGCATCTCTGCCAAGACCATTCTCGAGCAGAGGAACAGATTGCAAAAAGTACCACATGCTCAGCCTTCTGCCTGAGAACTTAGGTAGGAGCTAACATCTATGTAACACTCAGCACTCCTTAGGAGCACCCAATCTCAAAAAAACCTTCTTTTTTCCTGCTTTTATTCTGCCAGACCTACTACGGTGAATCTCCCTCCAGGGTTTTCATCTCTCTGCTCCATGCTCAACCTAGTCTTTGCCTGCTGGAAGATTTTTGAGGCCCTCAGTTGAGGCCTTAGTCCAGAGAGCAGGATAAAGATGGTATTAAGTGCATCAATCTGAAGAATGGGTTCTCCATATTACATCCATACTACAGAATGTACCCTAAAATTTAGGATAAATTGCTTTGTGTGCACCTGTGTACCTCAAGCCCTGCATTCACACCCAGGTAGGTTACTGCTTCTAACAGCACTTCCCTCAAGCCTCTCAGTTACAACATCTATTGGCTCTCAACATGCTCAAAAGTATGACTTTCTACATTTCGGTCATGTGGGATAATGTGGGAGAAATGCAAAAAGAATTTTTTACTCTGGAGTGGCTGCTATTCCACGCTGTTAATCTTGGCACAGCAAATCAGGCACACGCAGCTCTGCCCTGTATCCTTCGCATGAACATTGCTGGAAAACACACTTTGGTGTGATCAGATCCTTCGCAGTAGCTCTTCACAAAATGAGTTAAAAAACAGCACATGAGTTAAAGCAGACTTCCCAAGATGGAATTTTCTTGTGGTATTTTACGTTGTTGCTTCAAAGGAAAAAATGATGAAAAACACAAAGAACTTGAAGGTGCTTTAGTTTACTTTAGTTTACATTTAGTTAATATCTCTTTGAGGCCTCATGTGTTTGCAAAGAATCAGGTAAAAGCATGTACAAACTGTAAAAATAATTTTAAAAAGCTATCCTCAAAAGTACCAGAAACTGAGACATGTTTAGGCACATGCCTAGTCACAGGCCAGAACAAAAGGACAAAAATCTCCCACCTGCCTTTTAGCTGGTCTAGGAAATGTAGATACAAGACTAACAACTTCTCAGTCTTTCTCTATCTTTACCTTCCTCTTTCGTACAGTATTTTACATGTTTGGCTAGATACCATGAAGAATGTCCCACGCACTTCATTACCTGAAGAGCTTCTCAATAGTGCAATGGCAGGGGTTTCTACAGTAAAGTCCAAATGTGCAGTTGCTTTTCTTAACATTTCAAGATCCTCTTATCAGTGTTAAACTCAGCCACGGTCCATTGAAGTGGACCAGAACTCCCCAGCTATTAGCATTCAAAATGAATGGCTCCATTTCTCATCAGACTGTTGTAGAAATAAAACAGGTTTTTTTTAACAATTATGAATTCTAAGGATATTTATTTGTCATTAGATTTTTGAGTTTGATGATTTTTGCTTCTCAAACTCTTCTATGTGATCACCAACATCATAATCTTACTTTTTAAAAACAGACACATGAAGATCACGTGAAATAACATGACTCCAGAAGTCCATGCTATATAATCAAAATAATTTTTTGATTTGTTAGCTTCACAAACTTTGTACACAGCCTAGAGCAAAGAGTCTGGACTAGGCAAAGGCAGTGCTTGTTTTTTGGAGGGATAAGAGGCAGCAGTGGGGGGAGAGAACCCTGCCCTCAGGAGCAGGGAAAACAGCAGGTAAGAGCAGAACTGTGACTTCGCACGAGCTACCCACGAAGGTGCAGGGGATGAGCAGCTCCTTTTGCAGCAATGGCATGAGGTAAATAAACAATATACATGATTTCCTAAATGAAACTAGAAGCCAGAAGCCTCTAAGTGAGGGACAACATGTCGACTGTCTTCCTTGAGTCTAAGAAGTGGAAATGTACACACAGACCTAAGTCTTGATGTCTCACAAAACACACCAGATGCACACATAGTAAAGCTCTACTACACAAAACTAACTTCAGACCTGGGGAAACTTCAGGTAGTATTCTTCCAGTAATATATTTATGCCAAATCATTTATTTCTGCTCTAAACCATTTTAGCTGCTAGAAAACCAAAGGGCAGGGGACAGCAGAACTTGTTTTATAAAACAAGGAGAAGTTTTCCTTTTCCTTTCCACTTCTAACTAGAAACATTTGACCAGTGTTGCTCAAAATAGACCGTATTTGCTTCCAAGAAAAAGATCAAGTTAGATTTCCACTGGCAGCATAAATGGTCTCAGAAAAATATGAGAGTGACAAAAACAAAGTAAAACCCTGAAAAGACAGAGAACTAGAATCAAAATGCTTATGTCACTTCAGCCTTCAAGTGTTTGCTTTCTTTCCGCGGGTGCATCTCAATTTTCTCGGCATTTCACTGCAGTTGCCATGAGGCTGGGATCTGTTCTGTGGGAGAATGGTGTCATGGCAAAAATGATTCCTAAGAATTTTACATCTGATGGGACAAGAGGTGCTATTCCCCAGGTGTAACGGGCACCAGGCCGTAGTCCTGCTGCCTGCCTTGTTCATCCACAGAACAGTGGTGGCAAGACAGCTCCCAAAGAGCAATGCGATTCCATCTGGGCACTGTAACCAGGTGGGATGCTACGACAAAACAGCAGCCCAGAGTAGAGGAGGGAATGAAAACTGTGCTGTTACCCTGGGTGGATCAGGGGGCCTTTTGTGTCAGAAGGAGGTGGAAGCCCACTGCGTGCAGGCACGTGTGTAGCCATCAGAAATGAACATATGTCCTAAAAATGAATCCCCTGTCATAATGAAACAAAGCAGAAGTTCTCGTGTGTGTCTGTGTGCTTATTTCCATAATCTTACCCACATTCCTGTGCTGTGCATCAACTCTGGTCTGCACAGTGGGGGCAGGTCACACAAATAAAATCCCTGACATTTTCCAGCTCCTTTTAAAAGTCTGCATCCACGCAGGGATCATGACAGCTGCTGGACCGACAACTCTGAAGCAGCAGGCTGCTGCGGGCTGGAGCAGCTGTGGCACAGTGGGCAGTGCTGTGTGTCCCCTCTGCGCCAGCCCGATGCAAAGGGACCACAGCAGGGGGGAGTCAGAGCCAATGCTTTAGATTCTTTGCTGAAGGATGCCAAGTTTACAGTCATCAATTAATTTTATTCAGGGTCTCCCACCTGGGGAGGGGCAGGAGTCACCACCTCATGTGACCAGCTGGTGAGCAGGCACGGCAAATTTGTACCAGCAGTCAAGAAGTGCAAAGGCAGATTCTGCTCTCCGCTGCATGAGTAGAGGACAGCTCTGATCTGCAAAGCAGCCTCTGCCCGTCCCTCCAATTCAAGTAGTTCAGAGCCTTTTTTCCAAGGAGAGAAATGTTTCATTTGCATTTCCCTTTCCCACGTCGGGTACTAGGAACAAATCGCTGACGGCAATCACACAGACTGTACATCACACAGCACTTCTGAAATCTCTTTTTGTGTGTTTCACAATAAAAATACTATGAAAATCCACAGTGGCACAGGTCATCCTCCAAGTCACAGTATTTGCTAAGTGAAGAGAAACAGGCAAGGCCGAATGTTGTGTCATCTGACTGCATGTTGGAAGCTTCCTGAGCACAGTAATTGGTAACACTCGAGTTCTTTCACAAAGTGTTGAAACTGCAGCCTAAGTGAAACACATCTGCTAGCAAAGATATAAGCCATTTTTGAAAACACAGTGTCTATTACAGATCTAGAATATACCGCCATTGTACCCCTGCCCTTCTTTGAAAGGTGGGTAAAGGAAAGGGTCAGACTTCCAGATTTAGCCACACAGTGAAATCTTCATTTATCATGTACCAATCTCCTATTGCTTGATCTGCCTCCCTCAGCCAGGACCTCATCCTCAAACACCTCCATGTCTGAAAGCCTGGATCCATCCCCAAACCTCTCTGCATCCAAGGGCCTGGAGGACCCCAGCCCTGTCACGCATTTCACCCAAGGTGCTGCCTGCCCCTCTGAAACCATGCAGCAGCCACACCTTTCCCTCCCTCTCAGAAGACAGCTCCTGTGCTCCTGTGCTGGGCAGAAGAGCTACATTTCAATGATTTGATTCCCAGGAAACCCAGAAGCAGCTTCTTGCCAGCCTGGGGATTGGATGGCATTAACAGTAGAGTAGGCACAGACTGTCCTTTTTTTATAAATGCACGGGTTTGAATCTTGCCATCTTTTCATTTGCTTCCAACTCAAAAATTACCCCATTACTTTGAAAGCTAATGGAGAAACAGTGAAAGAGTGCAAGCATCATCTAACCCCTAATATCACCTGTGAGCTGCACGTTGGAAAGCAATATGAGTAAGAGGGATCTTCTGGGCCTGGGAATCTGTATTCAAGCAGGCTGTTTCCCAAAGGGCCTTCTGCATGCAGGTTCAAAAGGATGGGGCTGAAAATCAACGTAGGCAAAGGAATCTTTTTTTCAGAATAGTCCTTCAGTTGTGGAGGACTAGGGATACACTTTTGTGACTTAATTTTCCTAAATACCATTTCATAGGAGGCCAAGCACCCTGCATTTTTTAAAGAGATTTCATAGGCTCTTGAGCTTAATATAATCTCCCACAAACGTTTATGGGGAGAGTTTTATTTAATACAGTCTGTGATCTGTATAAACATCACCATGGTTTTAGGCTAACCAAACTCTGAGCTGATCTGGAAGTCATGTGGGAGCTTTATTTGGTATACTGAAGTAGCACAGTTCAAAGTATGATTTTATTTGCAGTAGACTGCTGGGAATTAGAGATTAGTCATATGGGGATTTTAACAGTTGTGTAGTTATGAGAGGTAGACTCGATGGCTTTTGTCTTGTAAAATGTCACTAAACTGTCTTGTTACTTCAAATTACAAGATTAAGTAGTTAAATACTCGAATCCCCAAAGAAAGACTTGAATTTTTGGGATGGGGATGGCAGGAGAAAAGCACAGAAGGAGAAAAGTCAAAAAGTAGCTGCAAACAAAATTGCACACCATTCACTGTTCTTACAAGTAACTAGAAAAATGGCACTATAGCTTCCAAATGTAATTTGCTCTCATGACCCTGTGTCAGATTCATTCAGTTTACAAGTCAATTTCCTATTATTAATTGTCAGCCTTGAAAACTTCACTTGGGATCCACAAATCAAGTTGCGTCTCTTCGTGCCTCCTAAATCACCGGTAATGAAGATCCTGCCCTTTGTAATTTACCTGTCAGTGCTTTGGAGATCCAGACTCAAATCCATCTTACTCCTGCAGTGCCTGCATGTGCTGGCTCTGGATCTTTTCTAAGGGAGCACTTTTGTTTCAACATGGAGGAGACCAAGACAGATATTTCCCAGATTGTCTCACTTTTTTTTTTTCCTCTGCTCTCTGCAAACAACCTCTGTGGGTTGTATGCATATTTCTGGGATGCTCAGAATATTTGAAAAAGATAGGTCTTTAAATATTGGAAAAGATAAACTAAGTGAAGGGTGAGATGTGAGTAGCTGTTGTGTTGCCCTGATGTATTTGTCAATGATCTCAGTAGAAGAAGGGGCAGAGGAGGAAAACAAAAAAGGATGGGGACAACTTGACCACTGCAGCAGAGTTTCAGTATACCCTGCATGGACAAGGTTTTATTTTGTGTGCACACAGGAATGCAGGTTTTTGTGACATCAAACTTCTTGACATTTTGCCACCAGTATCAATAGGGAGCAATTGTCCCATTAGAAGTCCATCCTTCTTCACTTTCTAGACTTGGTATTGATTTAATTTGCCCAATCATGCAGTTTATTTAAGCTTGTATTTTTAGGAAAGTGATAGTGCCTTAGATTAGGAAGTGTCACTTGCTAGATTCACATATGGCAATTGCATGGCGAGTTGAGAAAGAAGCAATCAAGGGCTGCGTGTGGGAGTTTCTGATTTGTGCCTTGGAATTACTGCCTCTCTGCCAGGTATAAAGGCACAGACAGAACAAACTCCTCTAGCAAAAATATCACTATTTTTGACTTATCTCACATAACCAAGATCAGAGACCAGTCATGATATCTTAGCCAACACTAGATCCAGCATATTTAGACCTGTGTTATTCTGCCTGCACACCAGTTTCTGGTAATCCTGCTGACCCAGAATGAATCTCCAGATGGGCAGAGGTAATCTGAACCCAGAAACTTTGTATTTACTCCCCCAAACATCAAACCAACTCTAAAATCCATATAAGCTTAAAATTTTGTATCATTTTACTTTGGATGATGGAAAAATGCCAATGGTCCATGATTTCATTCCATTCATTCATCACATTCTTGGGATGGTGGAGCCAGGAGGAAAGAAATCACCATGCAGACATTAAACAAATGCCACGAAAAGCTACAACCTGTTAAGAAAAGTTAGCTATGTAAGACTTCAGCAAATATTACAGGAAGTTTATTCTCCACTGAACCAAGAGTCTCCTTGCAAAACCACCCTCTCCTTAGTATGTTGCTTGAAAGTGAACCTTATACAGGATATTTAAATAGTTGCAGAACTGAGGCCTCATATATATTCTTACCATCTTGGCTGTAATCTCATTTCTTCCCCTGCCCTTATTTCCAATTTACAGGGCTCTAAAGTAGCCACTGTACTTGATTAAGTAGAGCAACACTTGTGTAACTTCAGTCTCAGGAATTTCCAAAGCATCTGACCTAAAGAATGCAGGGGAAGTGTGCCAGGGTAGGCATCAACCTCTGACACACCATGGCAGTTTTCATTTTCTCAGTCTTTTCAAACAGGTAGAGTTATGATGATACTCTTCCTTTGTGAAAAAATACACCTCAGCCAGTAGTGGTTTGGGTCTTTCTCCCTTGATCTTCAAAGAATTTACACTGTGTGGAATGGTAGATTTGCATTCACAGGTAGAGACATCTTAGTACCCGTAATAACCTAGTAGGTTGTCCAGTGATGCCACAACCACTCCTAGAAGCACAGAAGATAATAATCTGTTATTCTTGCTTTGAGAGGAATAACCCACCTTTACCTTCCCGATTTCCCTTAATCATTGATGAACTACCATCAAAGTAATCCATGTCCTTATTTTAACTCCTTTTAAATATTTGGACTCGCCCATACACTGTGGCAGTGAGTTCCACTGCTTTTCAATCACTGAGAGGAGACTTCTTCCTTGAAGACCTCCAAACCTGTTCCCTCAGGGAATTTCACCACGTATTCTCACATTGTAGCAGCCCTTAGCAGTTCCTTGCCCGCCTTCTCTGTGCTGTTCACAGCAGACTTCCATGGCAGCCCTCCACTGTCTCCCCACAGTTACTTTTTCCACAGGCTGGAGAACGTGGCTTACTCTCATGCTATATAAGCCACAACCTCGATCATCCTTGCCCTTTCCTGAGCATTTTCCAGTCCTACTGCATCCTATTTGAGATAGTGTGATCAGAACTGCGTAGATTTATGTAGGGACATAATAATGTTAGACCTCTATTCCTTTTCCGATCATGTCTAGCCTTCTATCAGGAGGTCATGAGGGAACTGAAATGATACTTTTTGTAATACAGAGGCAGTATCTTCTGTGACCCAGCTGAAACAGCTTTTGGTTACAGGGGATCCAGGCTCAGATGAATGAGAGGATGCCACCAATAAAAGCAAAAAAATAAAATGAAATAAAATGAGGTAGTCAGGTTAGAATTTATTTTAAAAGAGAAGAAAGTAAGATAATAAAAAAGAAAAATGTATGCAAGCTTTCCTAGCACAGTGTTTTGGAGGGGTGAAAAAAAATCATATTTTATTTTCAAGCCTTGGTTTGAAAAAGAGTCACTGAGGAAACCATACCAGAAATTTAGGATATGTCCGTGCCGCACAATGCTAATTTACCTTGCTGAGCTCTGTGCTAATGCAGCTATATTGCTTACCACACTTACAGCTAACTAGTTTAGGGGTCTTTCTGAAATGTCTTCACCAAATTGCACTGTGCAATGGAGATCTACTTTTTTTTAGTCTTCAGCACTGCAGGGCACCTTGAAAAGCCAGGTGTCACACTACTGTCTCCTTCCCACAAGCAGAACAGTGGTTGTGCTACCCTTGCAGACTTCGCATATTAAACACACCTTGCGGAAAGACCCCAGCCAGGACAACCCACGTAGCTTAAATGTGCCTGGATGAACATGCCTGCAAATTTCAACAGAAATGCTCCCAGGCACAAAGCTAAATCCAGGTGTATGGGTCTTCTGCAGTAGCAGGGCCTGAAACCTGTAACCCCCACCCTACTCAATGAAAATCAGCCCTTCAGCAGAGCCTGTAGAAGACACTGTGCTATTGAGCTGACAGTGCCACACACAAATGGGTGTTGTACCTTGGATACAGCACCTACCGCACACTTGAATGCACCTTACTCTACACAGGCTCAAAATAGAACAGCTGGACTGTGTCTTGCCCAGTCAAAAATGCCCATGGAACAGGGAGACTTACTACTTTAACTCCGATCTAGAGTTAGAGCACTTTCTGCACATAACAACACAGGAACACGAAGTTGTGCAGATGTTGGTACTCAACTGAGGGCCAAGGTCTTCCTCCAGAGAGGAGTTCCATGCTGTTACAGCCTCGTTGCTGCTTTTACCTACAGCCCTTAGCCACACACAGGCCCCTGGGGGCAGCCCCACTGCCTTCTGTACAGATGTCTGGTGTGCCCCCAAATCCACAGGGAACAGAAAATCGTCAGGCTGCCAAGCCCCCTCTGAGAGCATGCAGCAGCACTCAGCGGTGCTTGGAGAGGACAGACCCAAACATTTCCAAGTAGCTCTTCACTGATACAGGCACCAAAGAACCACAATTCCTGGACACCAGGGTAGCTATCTCTAAAGGCTGGTCTGGGAGAAATGCAGCACTAAATTAGCAGCTACCCATGGAACACGCAACTGACACGATGTATTTTTGGCCTGATTCCTGTCTGCCAGTTCCCTTTAGTGAATTTTCTCCTTAGCTAATTTTAACCAAATTTGAAAGAAGGGCTGGAGTATCACAGATAATTATATTTTTATAAGTTTCAGGGACCTGACAGCTGGAGAGAGAATAAAGACCAAAATTAGTGCTTTCTATTAGGGGAAAGCAGGCAAAATTCAGCCACTATATATTCTAGCAACCCTGAGACAGCCAACAAACCCGTACACGTTTGGTGGCAGAGTAGCATCGCTGGCATTTGCTCTTGCCAGAGCTGGTAGTTTTGCAGTAGTGTATGGTTTAGGACACACACTCTTAAGTGTCCGTGTTTAATTATTTCTGGTATTGTCATAACAGTTTCCATAATTTTGTTGAGGTATTTGTCATAGCAGAGCATCAACTGAAATTAGGATAATTTGTGAAGGAGCAGTCAAAAATATCTATTTTATTGTAGGAAAAAAATGCAATTACGACACCTCAGAAATTACTTTTATTCCTCTTGAACAGTCTGTTTTTCAACTTTAATCTTGCAGTTACTAGAAAGTAAGATTGGAGAGTGAAATTTCTATTTATTAGAAAAGGAATTCAAAGCATCTCAGGCCAATCTTCTGTTATGTGTCAAATTAAGGGAAATTGTGTTTTGCCTCTAAATTAAAAAGAAAAACAATTCTTGAGGAATAAAAATGTCATTGTTCAAGGAAGAGTAATAAAGTATGAATGCCTTTCCTTCAGCTGACTCTCTTTGTAAATGAGCGAGAACACAGAGGTCAATAAATTGTCATTACCCAAGCTTCATAAATCCTCAGTGGCTGGATTTTACCACACAGTTTAAGTTACAAAACCTTAGAAGAGGCCAAGAAAGATTCATTTGGAGTATTTATAGGCAAAGACGAGGTCTCCAAACTTTTTGGGTTGTTACTTGCAGTGTCAACAGGGAAAAAACTGCTCGTTGTGGACGCTGCTGGCTCTAAAGCACAGCTCTCTGCACGTGACACCGTTAATAGAGGCCGATGGTCCCTCGGTAGAATTAGAGGGTTCACCTGTTCATTATCAAGCACAGCTTTGCTAGCAGATCAGTTGCAAAAGACAACCTAATTTTCTACTGCTTTTTTGGTTAAAAGTAGGGCCAGCACCGATACAAATAGCAAATATCCCTGAAACTTGAAGCACAACACAGAGAGGAAAAAGCAGGAAAGTTGATGGAACAGGAGGTAAAATATGACCGCGTATGCACTAAGTTGCATGAATCTTACAGGGAGCTACGCAAGGACTGCAGATGGGCCCCTCTAATAAGGATTCAGTCCCTACACGGAACAACATGCTGAGCTGTAAAGGACATATAGCAGCACAGTTTGAAAGGGGAAAAGCAGAAAAAAAAATAAACATAATGTCTAGTATACGCTACAAAATTAAACGACTGCTGAAAAGCACTTTGTGCCTTGTGGAAAACAAGTCTCAACTTATCCGAATTGTCCTGTGACTAAAGTGTGAAGGAAATGTGTGCGTTTGGGTACTGCATCCTGAAAAAAATCTGAAAGTCTAGATTTAATTAACTATCAGTGAAATTGGGGCTTCTGGGCACCCTAACCTCCTTAAGTTTGAAGCCTGTGTCACTTGCACACTTCAGATGATTTTTACTCCTTCGCTCCCTTTGAGTGAAGTAAGCTCAGCATGTCAGGGACTGTCTTACATGGTTCTCTCCGTAAAGATCCCAAAATACAAGCCATAGCTTGCCATCCTTCTCTAGAAGGACAAAGAGAGAGGCCTCTCTGGCAATGCACAAATGTGAGAAAGCCACCATGACTGAGCTCTGAGCCAGACCAGAGGGGGACAAGGGACCACAGGAAAGCTGTTAATTAAGCGCTGCTTCTACTATTAATAGGCTGATGGAGGACATCATTATCAAAAGGAAACATGCATCACTTCAAACAAGCTGTTTCTTGTCCTTGTTTGGTTAACAAAGAAGCCATTTGAGTACGCCAGGTTAAGATTACTATTACACACTGCCATGGGAAGTCCTTGAAAGCAACCTATGAACCTAACAACAGACAGCACGTAATAGCATTCAGAGCACAGCTTTTACTGCTGCCATGCCTTTGTGCAGCTCTTGGTGACCTTGGATACTCTGAGCAGGGACACAGGAAGACTGTATTAAGAAGGAATTATTAAATATTGATTTATTTTTTTTCCTGGCATTGGGTATCAAGATAAATGCTAGAAATTCATCTGCCCCGTTGCAACTGACCCAGAAAAGGTGCTTCATCAAGTTCAAGTCCATGGAAAAGGAAACAGGGACAATGAAGCAAGAAACGTTTCCATCTTAGCCATCATAGATCACTCATGAAAACCCATGAAAGTGGCCCGACTATTGAGACCACAACATTTGGCAGAAGGGACTTTGCAAGTGCTCAGGAACTTTGCTGATCCTACACCTCGCGGTTGTCTTTCTTCCCACAGAGTTCTGGCCATAATCTCTCAAGCAGGAACTCCTAGGTCTTACTCAGTAACCTGCGCCATCTTTCTGCTCAGCTGGCATACACTGCCATTTACCCAGGTTACAGCAGCTTCTGCAAAGAAGACTCAAAATTAACATATCTTTGCATCAGATCTCAATCAGAAATCCTGAGCTGTCTTCACTAACAGCTAACAAAGGAGCACCCTTCAGCAATTGTTTTTCTCATTCACACCAAATTAACAAAAACTCCATGTTTCTTCCAGAGTTCAGCACTGGATTTTAAGGCCAGTGTGACTTTGTCCAGAACTGGATGAGCTCCAGGGCTGAAGGCAAGGAGGGTGCCAGCACCAGTGATGGCAGTGAAGCTCAGCTGCAACTCGAACTAGGATTCAGTCTTTCTGGCACCTCCAGTGCTACCAGATCCACTTTGCTAAAGGAAGGCTGGAGGACATTTTAATGACTTATTCAGGCCGTAGTCAGGTTGTTCCCTGCTGACAATGCAACACACTCCTTTGAACTAGGGCTTCAGCTTACCGATGTTTTTCCAGAAAATTTGGAACAACTGACCTCTTCGGAAGAGTCATAGCCCAAGGGGGTTGTGAAGTTTTTGTCCTTGAGGATCTAAGAACCTGACTGCGTAAAATCCTGAATAACCTGGTCTAACCTCACTGCCTATCCTACTTTCGGCAAGAGGTGGGACTACAGATTTCCCAAGATCAATTCCAACCTGAATTGTCCTATAATCCTGGAAAAACACAGAAAACTTGTGGATAAATAGTCTTCTGCAATTTTTTTTTTCTCACACAGAGTGAGAGGTGAAATTTTTTTCAAAACTTAACTTAAAGAAAAAATTCCTGTTTGCCTTGTGTCTTACTCAGAATTGCTGGTATGGACTAAAGAGCATTTGGCTGATCCAAAGCACTGATTCTTATTTCAGCCTCTTGAGACCTAAGCCAATTTCTCTGTTTCATTTTGAATGTTGAAACAGTGCTTATTTGCAGCCTGTTCAGGCCTGGTGGCCTGAAACTTTAAGGGGAAAAACCAGGAGAGAGCTCATCAATGACATCAATTGGTGAAAAGAGAAGAACCCTCTCTGACAAATTCCCCTTAGCAATACTTGCCAGTGGAAGAAGCTTTCCATGGGAATCTGTTGAGGAGTGCAGGGAGATACCTGGAAAGCACTGGGTTGAAGTAAGCCTAATTTTTTGGTGGGTTTTCATGTACGTTTCAGTTTCTTCATTAAAGCAGATGTTCTCAGCTGCAGATAGGTCTAAAAGCCATTTTCAAACACAGGAAGATAAAGGCAAAACCAAAGTTCATTGTGCACGGGGTGAGGGGTGGCAGCCTGCAAATTTGTGGAAAATTGATCACAGTATGGACAGTGCTGAGGGAGTTTTATTTCTGAAAGAGGTACAAAGACACTTCCTTGGGAGTCTGTCTGGTGCATTACGGAGGCAATATGGATTGTGTAAGACACTTGCTCAAACTCTTGCTCAACATCATGGAACCACAGAATAACAAGCACAAAAGAACCTCTGGAGGTCATCTAGTCCTGCTCCCAAAGATGAGATATCACAGTGCTTCCGAACAACTTCTTCCAGTGTTTGGCCACCTAGCAACTGTGCCTGTTGCCTTTTGTCCTTCCTCTGCTACACTGAAATCTAAACCCCGTTTGATGGTTCTCACAGTCCAAGATTCCTCAAGAGATGGACAAGCAAAGACATCAGCTGGCAGAACATACAGTAACCATGTCTGGTGACAAAAGTGACTAATGGGTGACACAGAGAGGTGCAGCATCTACTTTTTAAGTAAAAGAGTGAAGTCTGCTATATTTACTCTTTCATGCAAAGTCTGAACTTACTTAACTCATGGCTGAAGTACTGTAAAATCATAGTGTGAAACACTGGGAAATGTCAGCTATGCTGCTGAGAAAACCTACCCTGAACCAAAATTTAGGCACTGCCTTAAATAGCAATTCCTATTGTGATTGCCCTCCCTTCACCAAGTTGCTCTGGAAGGGCAATCCTTCTTCTTTGTTCTCCTAGATCCTAACACAAGTTCATTAATTTGCTCTGCACTTTGAAAACTAACCACGTGTTACTAAAAATGACCATTCAGGTACAATTTCTGTCACTTGCATTTGTACAAGTCATGTTTTGCCCTATGACTAGTCCTGTTTATTTCTGGGTTGACAGAAGTGGCAAATTCTGGCCCATAATATCTGTGTGCATCAAAAATAGAGAATGGAAGAGAGACAGTGAGAAGAGATTAGAGTACCATGTATGCTCAGTAACCACCCACATATGCCTGCACCCCCACAGAAAAGAAGTCCCACTCTAGAGAAAGTTATTAATTGTATTTTAAAGATCGACAGGTTAATGGAGCTGTTTTGGAAAAACTGACTACAGAATCAGTTTCATTCTGTCATTACATTTTGTCATATTAAAAATCCAAGTATATTTTTTAAAAATCTACTAGGAAGCCCAATAAAGACTATGATGGAGTCTAGGACACCCTCACATTCTTTTCCACACTGCCTGCTTTCATTGCATATCATGAATATTGGCATCAAGTTCCCATACATCTAACTTCCAGACATTATCCTCCTTTTACAAGCTGGCTTTCACTGAGCACTTTGTGTTGTAGGGTATGAGCCTGAAAAAACATGATGATATCAGTCAAGCTTAAAGACAATAAAACACAAGCAAAAACCTTCCAAAACATACTCATAAAAAGTAGAGATGAAGCACAGAGGGGCTTAAAGGAGTCAAAAAGATTTATTTTCCCAGACATATTAGTGAAGCATCTGTCAGAATGGTGATTGAAGTTTGTGGTCACAAAAAGTACATCCCACCTAACCATATTTTTTCAGCAAATGTCTTCACTGGGTTTGGGCTCTTTTGAGGGGGAGCTAGCCCCAGGAAGCAAAGGACAGCTATGACATCGTACCTAGGAGAACCAGACCTCTGGGGGAGTTCTTCCAGAAACGAAGTCAAAACATGCAATAATAGAAAGCACACTGTACCTCTATACATACACAAGCAGATATGAATAGCACAGTGGTGGGCTGTCTATGCTGTACAGACTTCCAATCTCTATAGACTTCCCAAAATCTTAAAAAGAAAACAACCAAAAAAAAAAAAACCCTAAAGCAAAATCCCTACAGATCATTAAAATTAAAGCTAGTTCCAGGTAGTTTGGGGCTGTGGGTTAGTTTATATACCAAGAGTACATAGTAGACCTCTTTGAACAGCAGAGTCTAGACAGTGGCACCAGCACAAAACTCACTCAGTCTCAAAAACTTCCCACCTCTGTTCTGCACAGAGCATGGCAAGAGCTTCACACAAAGCAGAGCATTTAGGTTTGCAGGACCTGGCTGCTGCAGTGCAGCATCGGATGTCCTGTTGCATACTCACACGCTGTGCCAGGCAAACTGCAATATTGACATATTAACATCAATATTGACATATTAAGATAGGCAAGCTGAGATGAAAGAGTGAAAAGATGAGGAGTCTTTCTCATTTTTCACTCAGAGGAGTTGTGGAGCCTCGTTCCAAACTACCAACTTTCCTCCTCTGCATATGTCAAGATGACCCCCTACTTCCCACACAGCTACCAAATTTTGTCTATTCACAACTTCTCTCCTGCACTCTAGCTCAGAAGCAGCAGAAAACCATCCAGCATTAAATAAAGAGCAGCCCATCCCTGGGGTGTGGGCACCAGAGAGAGGTTCCTGAGTGTACAGGGATGGAGAGGGCTTTCAGGTACACATGACCTCCTTTCCCTCTGCTGTATCTGACACAGCCACAATAACCTTTGCTCCTTCAGGCTCCCAGAGTCACCACGAACAGCACCAAAGGAGAGGGCTGAAGAAGCATGGATGGTTACAGGTCCTTGTTGGTTGGATTATTTTCTCACTAGTGAAACACCGTGCTCCACAGTCCTAGCTATCAGTGTGAGACTTCAATCACCATGAGAGCCACGCAGTCCAGAAAATCCAGGAGTGCAATACTGTTTCACACTGGTGTAAACACCACCATTACAGAGGACGCCTTCCCACTGGCTTTTCCTCAGTCAGCAGGTGAGGAGGGAGGCACTGCTACCAGCACATCTGCATCATGCAGCTGGGACATTCTGCTGCTGCTCCACCATCAACAGAGCAACATCCTCCCTCTCAGCTGCAGAGTGAACTGCCTTTACAGACCCTGCTGTCAACCTTGGTACTCTATCCCAGACTCTGATTTTTTCAGTTGGTTCAGCAATAAAACACCTAATGATGCCGGTGCCTGAATCATCATTGGACTCTGAGACAAATAGCTTGGGTCTCCCTCTGCAGAACGATCGCTCCAGGCTCTTTGCAGTCTCAAGCAGGCATTAACACGGGCATGTGTCCCCTGCACACCGCGCCTTGCTTCCATTAGAATGTTTTGCAGCAAGATAAATTGGTCTCACCACCTCCTCTGCTGCAAGTGCTTATTCTAAAGAGGGAGTCTCTGATTCCAGCAGAGCCTCCCTCCCGGAGGTGTGGCACTGCGGGAAGGAAAGGAAGACTGGGAATTGCACTTACAGTGAATGGGAATAGATGGCTGCTCTCGCTGTTTCATCGAAAGAGCCCCTTCCTCAAGCAACACTGATTCCACGGACATTTTAGTAAAACCAAGGTGAGATAAAGAGTATTATATTAATACATAGATGAATTCCTCCCTCTTCCAACATCAGCAGTTAGCATGCCTGATGAGAGATGCTGCAAAGAAACGATTTCAGGTTGAGTGCATCACATACTGACTCACTGCCATGAAGCTCTACACTTCAACAGAATTCCTGGTGAACGATGATGAAATATTCATCAGTTCATATTTGTAAATGGCCCAGCAACATACTGAGTAAATGACCTCCGACGAAGTGCCTCGCATTAAAATGGAACAGCAACCAGCCGAAATGAGGGAACTACAAACTACGCATGTGTTTTGTCAGCACAAACAAGCAGCAAACACAAACAGAAAGAAATCTAGTTGGACTCATCATCCTGACAGTAAGAAACAAATGAGAAGCCAGCCTGTTCACTTCAGCAGGACCCACTGGTGGTGCTGCCTGTGGCAGGAGTGAGTAGGGCAACCTGGGCTAAGTATTACTTCTTGCCCTCTGTCACAAGCAGAAAGTGAACCAGGCAAGGCAGGAGGCTGAGCTGCTTGTTCTTCCCACATGCTGGCCCTGATTGTTCATCACCTCAAGCACTGCTAGTCCTTAACTGCAGGTCTTGGTCCCTAAAATGGAAAACACAACCCTATACCCTCCAGAGGAACTGGGGAGCCTGGCCCCCCCAATAGATCCGTGATGCTGGGCAGGAGCATCCCCACAGTTGGCATTTCTTGCCTTGCCTGCATGCTGTGCTGGGGCCCCCTGTAAGAGAGCGAGCCAGGTTTGCAAGGGGGGCAGGCTGTGGGAATGGGGGTGCCACCCAGCACTGCTCTTTGTCTGGGGTGCTGCTAGCCAGTGCTGATTTAAGGAGCAGAAGGGTGGATTTTCTGTCCTGCTTTCAGCACTCATCATTATTCAGCATGCGTGTTTTCCAGGGAGGTTGCCAGAGCTGCACTGCACCGCTTGTGATGGTTAATCCTTGTACGGGAAAGCTCCACAATGGAAACTGTGAGGAGAATGCAAAGTAAATTAGGAAAACCTAGCAAGCCATCGTCAGCCTCCGCAAAACGCAGAGACACCCAGGCTTGGCCTCCCCCAGACCTTTTCCAAGGTACTTTCTTGAAATTGAGCTTAAAAACCCATCTGTTGTTGCCCCGGGGCTTCACAGAGAGGTGAGCTCCCACCGCCAGAGCCAGGTGGGCGACGCAGCCCTTTTTTTTTTTTAATCATGTATTTATTAATTAAACGCCCTGTGATAAGGCAGATCTACATGCAGGTCCACACACAGCTCTGCAGGCTCGGAGGGGCCTCGGCGGCCGGGAACTTGAACAAACAGCACCATCAGGTGGCTCTCCGGGAAATAGATGCGTGGAAGCACCCAGGACGTCTCCAGGCGGACCTGGCCATCCCTCCGCTCTCCTCTTCCAACCCTCCCAGCAGGGAGGGCCCACAGCCCCTCCTGGCAAAATCCAAGTCCAAAAATTGTTAGAGAAAGCTTCAGTGGCAGCAAGACACATCCAGAAAAAAGTGTTAAGGCAAAACTTTCGATCTGCTTCCTTCCCCCCTGGCATGCAAGTCTTTTATATCCTGTCCTTTCACTGCTGACAGCTGCGTGTATCCCAGCTCTAACTGCATGGTTTAATTGACTCCTTAACAGGCCACCGGGCATCCAGAGCACCCGGCTGAGCAGAGAACGAGGCTTGATTCCCTCCCTTAGCCTCTTCCATTTTTGAGGACACTGGCAAATCAATGTTTTCACCTTGAAAACGATTCCCAGTGTACAAACTCCCTTGGGGGCACTGCAGGCATCCACCTCCCCCCACCTCCACAGGGAAGGAGGAGGATACCTCGTTCAGCCTCAGGCAGGTTGCCCTTTCACCAAAGACTGCCTTTGAAATAACTTGGCTCCTGCAGCCTATTTGCTGCCTTCTGCTGCTCACATATTTGGTCAGTGCAAAGTGGGAGCAGAAGCCTTTCCCAACAGCTAACCAGAGCAGCTTCCATCCCCTGGGAGCCACAGAGCAGATATAACCCCAAGACACACAAAGACAACAGATGAGAATTCTGCTTCTAGAATCCAAACCTCAGCCACTCCACAAACCGCTCTCAGGCTCTTGCTTGTCACCTTTACCTATCCCCCCAAAGAGAGGAGAGCACTGGCTAAGACAGTCTGAAGGAAAGCAAAATGCTTTTGTACCCACAGTGCTGCAGTGATTGCAGCTATGCCCTCGCTATTTCCATGATTACCAGGGGAGGGACCTATGCCATCAGTCTCGGTTGCTTTTCTCACACCTGGATTTTAAAAGATTTTTCTTCAGGTTGTTCTCCACTACGGCAAATAATCAGATATTTCTGATTGTCTCCTAGCAGAACCAGGGTAATTTAAACATAAATGCATATAAAGAATATGTTTAGTTGTTTGTATACTTATTTGCTTATACATACATGTCTTCTGTAAGTAAATTTATGTATGCCTTACATTCATATAAGATAAAGCAATCAATAGGCACATAAACACATACACAGTCACATTCACGAACCTAAAGGACAATTATTGTGAAGTGTGGTTACTCGGTTCCTCTAGGAAACACCTCAGTTCACAATTTCAGCCTTGAGTGCCCACAGTTAGACCTTTCAGCAACAACTCTGAAAATCGGGACCTTCCATTATTATGTTTGTGCTTATGCATAGAGAAGTACTGATTTACATATCTAATTTCAGGCCTCTAATTTTCAAAAGTTTGCAGCCTGAAGAGACAATCCAGTGTTCCCAGTTATACTGCCCCCAGGGGCACTTCTGTACAGAGCACATCGTCCAGTCACCTTGAAGGGATGTCAAAGCATTGCAAGTTGTTGACAGCCCATCTCAAAAATCTCTGCCTTCCGTAATAAAGAGACCTCCCAATTCCCAAATATGCTCGATGCAATAAAATTTTTGAACATCCCATATAAAGTTGATAATAGAGCACCTAACACAAACGACAAAAAAAGAAGAGGAAATGAGATTATATTTCCCATCATGGCATCTGCATTAAACTCAATAGCTGCTTATTTCTACTATAATTGTGCCAAAGTCATTTCGAATCTAATTTTCTTTATGCACCTTGCTCTGAAGCTGAGATATTTTGGGAAAAACAATGCACAAGACAGTACTTAAACGCAACGGCAACATCTCACCGGTTGCTATTAATGATGTCAGAGGAGGTCAGGTGGGCACAGAAGTATGAATTGTCCCTACATTTGTACACGTTCTGAGTGGCTGAACAGCACCCAGGAGAACTGAGGTCTTCCTAGGACAGCAGGAACGTAGAACGCTAAGATGAAGGAATGTCTTTTTTCCTGCCACCTTAATTCTCTTTGCTTTCAAGCTCTTCCTCAGCCCTTGCCTTTTATTTTTCTGTAAAAGGAGAATGCAGCGCTAGGGGAAGTCAGCTTGCAGCAGCACTGGCTCATGGGAGAGTCTGCACAAGCCACCTCCAGGCACTTCTATAAGTGCCTCTTTTCTCCACTGGGCTGTCAGTTGTGCTGCTCTATTCTAAGTGTAGAGCCATGGAGCAAGATGCTTGGGGTGGATTTGTTGGCAGATCAGTAGGGAATCATAATATTCCTGCCAAATTCATTTTCTCATGTGACCTGAGCTTGACTTAGAACATGGATTTCCTACAGAGACAAGTCTGAGCAGTGCCAGGAATTTGAAAGCCAGGTGGTCTGCAAAGCTTCTCCCCAGGCTCTGAGATCCTATTTCCTCGCGTCATTCTCTCCAGACAGCATGGAGTGCGGGCTGGGGTGCTCGCAGCAAACTGAGTCCTCAAAACCAATGCAATTGCTCCTTCCCACCACCACAATCCTCTGGAAGAGACTGTGACAGAAGTGGGAGGAAGGATGAGCACGTTTTCTGCTAGGAAACAGATTCAGACAGGCTTTGACCAAGAATGCTAGCAAAACTTTTCTCTGCCAGAGGAAACTCTAAAAAAAAAATCCCACTTTTTCATCTTGGCAGCATCCAAATCTGGCTTAGCTAGTCCAAACTGTCGTGTCCTTCCTAACTCGGAAAGCCTATATTTGCCTGTTTGGGAGGAAAAGATATCATGCAAAGGCAGATAGATAGGCTTTTCTGAAGAAAGCTATCCATAGGTTCACTGATCTCTTGGGACAAGAAGGTCCATATATTAATTTTAGATCTCTGGCAATCTGCATACTAGAAATACCTTATGGCTCTGATCCATACTGACTTCTATTAAGGAAACAAAAGCTAGAATGAGCTGGAAGCTCTCCCAGATGATGCTCTCTGAATATCCATTGAGAAAAAGCAGCCTATCCTAATATATCACCTGCCCCTTCCCTAAGAAACTCTCATTAAATAAAGTCAGTTTGGCTCCCTGAAGAGGCACAATAGCGGCGTTAGCATTGTAATGGGATATCAGACCAGGACCTGGACCAAATATCACAGAGTCACAGAATGGTTAAGGCTGGAAGGCACCGCTGGAGGTCATCAACTCCAACCTGCCTGGTCAAGCACAACTCTCTACAGCACATTACTCAGGATTCTGTCCAGATGGCTTTTGAGCGTCTCCAGAGAAAGAGACTCCTCAACTTCTCTGGGCAATCTGTTCTAGTGCTCAGTCACTCAAAAAGTAAAGAAGTTCTTACTCATGTTCAGGTGACACTTCCCGTACATCAGTTTCTGCCCATGGCTTCTGTCCTACTGCTTGGCACCACTGGGAGAAGCTGCTTTTGTCACTGTTTCATCTCAGCAGGAACCAGGGGTAATGCACAGATTACAGCTGTCTACTTCTGGACTTCCTAATCTTCTTGTACAGCTAAGGAAGGATCCCTGACATGGAGCAGGGAGTAGCAGCCTCATCCTAAAATGGCTCCTGTCGTTCTCTCTAGAAACATTACCGAAGTGGCAATGGTCCATCACACATATAATCCCATATCTATAATTGCTGCCTTGTTGGCAAATTCCCGTCACAGATTGCACTCAGTTCTATCCCACCCTCACATCAGATGCAATCCACACCAACCTGTGCCTGCTGGAGCGCCTGGCTGAGGTAGCAGGATGGAGAATAGCTCACTGCACTGGCACTCTTGGAAAACAGAGAACTCAGACTTGAGCAAGTCTGAGCCCTGCACCTCAGCTGAAGCCACCCCTGTACCACCTCTGTCTCCTGAGGGCTCAAGGAACGGATGGATGTAACACGTCCTTCTCCACTCTCTCCCACTCCCCCACTCCTTTCTGTCTGCCTTAGATGTAGTCACAGCAGCCAAGCTCTCCCTGCACAATTACAAAAACGCTCAATGCGGAGGGAGCGATGTCTTCCATTGAAGCAGCATTTGAAACAGCACAAGTCACCGAGAAAGCAACCTCCCCGTGTTGTTCTTGTTGGCATCACGCTGATGCCTAGGGGACACTCGGAAACCCTGTGTTTCTACAGTCAGAGAACAGCAGGATAAACTCAGGAATAGCTTTGCCGAGAGCAACTGCAAACTCCCTTAGCACACTTGTGGAAGAATGTAGATGGGAGAGTGTCAGCAGAAGCTATGAAATTCATTTGCATCAGACTCACAACTTTCTGGCAGTAGGCTGACCAGTCTGAAATTCACTTCTTAAATCCATGAGAATCCAGTTTAAACTTAGTCTTCCTTCAGATGTAGTTCCTCTGCCTCCTTTTTTAGCATGCATCCAAACAAATCCAGCATCCCCATCCATCAGTCAGAAAGGAGAGGAGGAACACGGGTTCGGGAACACTCAGGTACCAAAAGGGAATAAATGGCATAGTAGGTCAATGAAATCCCAAATTATCTCCTAATTTAACCCCTGCTTTTTTGCCTGGAAGGGCCAAACTGCTTGTTCCCAATGTCTGTCGCTGGTAAGAGACTTCCACTTTCAATTGCTCTCCCTTTTACAGTTCTCTCTCTGAACAGACATTTCTTTATGTATCTGCCAGCACACGATTATGAGACCATTTTTAAAGATTTCACATCAGGCCTCTGTGGAAATCAATTAGACCATTTTAGGGAAGGAAGACTATCAGTGCCGGGTGATCCAGAAGCACAAGGGCAGCTATTTGGGACATTTATCCCTTCTCGCAGATGATTGTTCAATTCAAAACCCTGCTGAGTTGCCAAGTTCCCCAGCATGCTTCTTGTGCGACTACGAAATTCCATACCACTGCACTGTGTGCATTTGGCTGTAGATACTTGATACCTATAGATATCACTTCCTGCCCTGTTGAGTCACCTGTAAACGGAATTTGACTGTAGAGCCAGAAACTCTGTTCCTTAGATCAAACATTAACTAGTCCTTGGCTGAGTCTGCTCCGTCACAAGGTCCCAGGGCGTATTATGAAAGGAGTGCCTGGACACTGCTGAGCATTTCCTAGGCAGGAAACTGAGCTTATTCCACAGAGTCACTTCCCCACGAACACAGAGGAAACTGCATTAGCCAGGATGGAGACACACTTCCACCAGGAATGGAGAAACATTTCCACCAGAGTTGCAAAAACGGATGGATACCACATGACTCAATTCAACTGTCCTGGTGTGCTGCTCCTCACTGCCTAACGTGCACTGATCTGCATCGATCCACAATTACACTCCAGCACCTCAGTGTTGGCAAACAAATGCAGTCTTTCCAGGAGGGCCACTGGGCTTTGACAGAGGCCATTGATCCACTGTGATCCTGATTCAACACCAATTTAAACATATTGCCTGGCTGAAGACCCGCTCACGAGAACAGTCATGAGGTAACGCAGGAGAGATTGACTTCTGACATAATGAGACCTTCCAAGTTCATGCTAAACCAAAGGCTGTTTTCATACCTAATTGAAGGTGCCTCGCCAAAGCCATGCACTGAGAGGCAGTTCGCAGAAGGGAGAATACAGCCGTGTGAAACACCTTTTCTCACTCCTTTGAAGTTGAGGTTTCAAAGCTTCTCCTATTCTGAGCTTCATCTGAACAGGAGACCACCTCCAAGGCAGGTCAGAGCTCTTAGCCCAGGAGAAGTCCCCATATTTTGAGCTCCAGCTCTCAAGAAGTAAAAAAGCCCCTTAACCTATACAGGCTGTTCTGGAAGTGGAGCTTTCTTCTAACTGCAGTGCTTGGTCCTGGTGCTGAGAAAATTCCTCTGCTGGTAAGGCACATTTCCACAATATTGCACCAGCACTTTCATAAGAAGCTTTGAATTCAGCGAAGTGGTATTTTCTGAGGAGAACAGCATTCACTAGAAAATTCCCACCCACCTCAAAACCCAACTGCTGCAGCAATAATTCTGCACAGCTACTGAGACTGGTTGGTGGAACTGAGGAGAGGAGAGGCAGAAGTAAATGAATACTTTTTTCTTTGCACCAAAGCTGGTTTTGCCTCTTTTATCCCGACTCCAAGGCCAGAATTCCTTTTCAGTCTTAGGCCACATACATTTGCATCATGGACATGCGATGTAAACCTCAAATATATGTATGCATGTGTCATTGTCTCTGCTCTGTGTTACTAAGTCTGCTTTCCTCCTTCCCATTCCCTTATGCAAATGTGCACACTGAGGACAAGTTGACAAACACGACAACACTAGTCCAAGAATAACATCCCAAACTCTCAGTCGCTCTCGCTTCTCAGGGACATATGTCACCTTAGGCGCATCAGAAGCATGGCTATCCTCTCCAGACAGCACCAGAACAAACTCATCCTACATTTTCTCCTTGCATGCAAAAAAATGGCAGAGGGATAGTATAAAACTCACCTTACTGCTCTAGAATCACAGAATGGCCTGGGGAAAGTTTAAAGGTTTTCCAGTCCAACCCCTTGCAATAAACTGGTACGTCTTCAACAGGATCAGGTTGCTCAGAGCCAGATCTAACCTGGCCTTGAATGTTTCCAGGCTCTTTGAGCAACCTGTTCCAGTGTTTCACCAACTTCGCCATAAAAAAATTCTTCCTCATACTTAATCTAAGAGTAAACTCTAATAGTTTCAAAGCAATACCCCTCATCTTATTGCTACAGACATAATTAAAAACTCTGCCCCCACGTTTCTTGTAAGCCTTCTTTAACTATTGAAAGGCTGCAATAAGATGTCCCTGGAACTTTTTCTTCTCCAGGCTGAACAATCCCAACTCTGTCAGCCTTTCCTCAAACGAGAGGTGTTCCATCCCTCTGGTCAGTTCCGTGGCCCTCCTCTGAACACGAGGAACATAGTTGCTTCATGACAGCAGTCTAATTTCACCACTTTCCCATGACTGCCCGCCAGTTTACTCCAGGAAAGACTAGTTTTTAACGAGAGGGAAAGGCTTTGCACTGCATACATCTATTACAGCTGCACAGCCTAAGGTGTGTATGTTGGTGCAAGCGCACACCCTCTCGTTTGGCAGCAGATGAGCCAGGAAACTTTAGTCTGTCGCACAGGCTGTAGACTCCAGATGGAGTCCTGAAAAGTTGTAACAACACACAAACTTAGTTTTCTGAACATTTAATATAAATGATAAAGAGAAGAAAGTTCTTTCCTTTTCTTCATACTACTGACTACTCCATTTTCCTTAAAGCCTTAATTTTAAAATGAGCAGTTAAAATTTAAAAAGTCTCTAACAGAGTAGTCTGCTACTATATAAGGTGTCAAAGTGAAATTAAAACCTGACCTGTATAAAACCACGTAGACTTATGCTATGTATTTCAAACAGCATCAGTGTTCCGTGAAGAGCAGATAGTTCTGAGCAGCAGCTCAACCCCAGGCAGCCACTAAGGGCTTGTGCTGAGAGCATGCCAGGACTCAGCAAAGCTCAGCTTCGCAAGGGTTTCAAAAAGCACGGAACATTAGTCCTGCCTGCAAGTCCTGCTTGCATCAAATTTTGCCACTTTGCAACAGTCTCAGCCCTTTGGCTTGGTCTTGGAGCACTTGAAGAGACAAGGGTTGATTGGAGTAGCTGGGTTCCCACCCCAGGTGCTGGGTTGGCAGCTAATGGGGCTGGTGGATCCCAGAAATTTTCGTGCCCTATGGAAGGAAGAAGCCTTGGGAGCCTCAGGCTCCAGTGGCCTCTGCTCCTGGCAGGGCTTACAAAGTGCATGAGCCCCATCAGGCACGCTGCTGAGGGTATAGCACCTCAAACATCCCCAGCGCTGGAAATCTCAGAAAACAAAACTCACCTTCTCTCAGGTACAGCTGGAAAGGGGGTGAGGGGGTGGCACATTAGCTTGTATTGCATTTCTGGGCCCTGTTCTTTCTGAACTAAAATATTAAATACACTATTACAAGCCCAGGAGGAAAATTTTTCTTTTATGGAGAGAAAAGGTATCACCTCTGGAAAGTCTTGTCTGTTTGCTGAGAAATTTTCACTCATTGTCTTTGACTAGACGGAGATCCATGCTGAGAAATATGAGGCAGAAAGCATTTGTTCAGAGCGAATTGCAAGAGAAAGGAAGATAAATCAGTGAAGCTTTTAATATGAAGTTTTCCCTCTGGCAACATTTCATCATATGATACAGGCATGCAAAGATGCCAAAGGCAAGAAAAAACGATTTTGGCTTGAGAGAAAGAACTTTGGTTAGGATTCACCTGATATTGGACTTGCTCAACAGAGAAAAAAAAATCCTTAAATAAAACACACTCTTAAGAGGAAACCCCATTGCTGAGGTGAAGCATCGTCCAGGTCTACATTTGAAAAAGTTTTGCAAACACAAGTACTTGGCTGGGAGGATAGGCAAAAGCAACATACCTGTAACTATCTTGACAAAAGTCACAGCGTGGGTGCAGCTCTATGAGGGCAAGCAAGAGGCCCCTCTGGACCACCAAGCCCCATGACTAGCTAAGCCTCTGCAGGGAACCCAGAGAGTAATTAAACAATTCAAGGGCAAGGATGCTGTGTGAGCACAAACCAGCCATTTGGAGGTGGGGAGGTGATTTGCTGTATGAGCAATCTTGTTTCAGACAATCCAAGAAGTTATGGACATTAATGTAACACTATCTGCTTACCAGTGTGCCTGGTATCTCTTTACCCAGTTAGATTACAGATAAAATAATCTTGGTAGGGAACAAGAGATTTTTTCACTCTTTAATATGTCAAAAACATCTGAACAAGGTGAAGAGTGCTCTAGGTATATGAAGCCACTGTCCAACATCTTCAGAAATACTCCCAACAGACATTTTTGAGCTGTTTATCTCCATGGTCAAAACCTTCAGTCAGGCAGATAAAGAAACATGCTTGTTGGCCAGATAAGCAATGTGCCAAAACAGAATTCCCTCTGCCAGAACTGATACCACTTCATTTAGATGTAGTTTCTCATCCCACAGGCTTCGGCTGTTGGAAGGGAAAGTAGTTCTCAGAACATATGGAGTTGGTAATAAAGCTCTTTCTAGGAGATACAAGGATTACACAGGGAATGAAATGGCGAAACAGTGTCTGCAGTACACGTTGTGAAACTTGAACCACTCCAAGTAAAATTCCCTTCCCACTGAGAAAGAACAACATGGTGGGACAAAGTGGAAGTGACAGCATGGCTTTCCAAAACATTAGCTATATCATGGCTGTTTCGCCTCAGAACATTGGCTACCCAAAACCTGCTTGAGACACACATTCCAACCTCGCACTCACAAAAAAAAAAAAAATCTTGTGACTTGTCATTTTGAGTCAGTGTCAGGAGCACTGCCAAAAAAAAAGGATGAAAGAGCTGTCTTAAAAGAGCAAGAGAGAGTCTATGCACCAGACGGGGAAACAGTGCCTGTGTATATCAGAGCTCTCAAGCTCAGCTACAAGTCGTATTTGGTTTCTGCTAGATCTACCCCAGGCATCCTACTTCTAGTGAAGCAGGAAGACTTGTATCCCACAAGTCCAGCGTTGTTCCGTGTTCCCAGGCTGTCTGCTTGCTCTTAGACCAAAATCTCTACAAGGCAAGGCAAAGACACTCAAACACCTGCAGAGAAGCTGCCTTCTGCCAGGAGGACTGCTTGGAGTCAGACTTCGAAAGCCACAACCAATGGCAGCACTGTTCCAACAGGATGGGGCGGGCAGAGGGAAGGGTGGTAAAGAAAAGCCCATTGTCCAGGAAAACCATTCTAGTCCAGATCAAAGTTCAATTTAACACAGTAACTTGTTCTCAGCGGTGTGGACAAGCAGGCATGCAGAGAAGAGTAAAAGCAGGCCAAGCACGTTTGCTTTCTCTCGTGTATTTTTGCAACTTCCAATGATTTTCGTCTCAGGAGAGGTCCTGATCCTGATTTGGTTTGTTTATTGAATGATCCCCAGTGGGTCTCTCTTTGAAGCATTTATCCTATCTTTTCATTTGCTTTGTTCATTGCTATTGAGCATTAGCCTAACACTTGGAGTGAAAGACCATGATGATGTCTTTCCTAAAAAAAAAAATCTGGAAGTTACGTTCTCAAGGTCCTGATCTGAAGTACTTTGTGTTCTGTAATATATTGCTATATACAATTTTCACTGTCTTTGTAGAGCTTTGTCTACAAAGACACTTTTATTTTATGTGATTTTAGTTTAAATGTATTACGGTATCCCTAGACATTGTCTCTCCCTACTATTCCCTTTTCAACTGCTCCTGCTTTTGTCAACTATCTGCAGGGTACAACCCAAGTCCAGTCAAACCAGATCTGTAATTCAGATCTCATTATGTGACTCATATATGTTCCATGCCTAAGGACACTTGCCTGGATTCTCTCTCTGGCCCTGGACATAAAATTTACCATTATGATAGCATCCAATAATATGAAGCAAACCTGAGCCTCATTATTTAAAACAAGGTCTCTTGGATTGCACTGAATTGGCTTTTAAATTTAATACATTGTGGTTGAAATCTTGGCTGCCTCTTTAATCTGTGGGATTACTTTTATTACCTTCATCGAGGCCAGGATTTTGCCTGAAGAATAGCTCTGCCATTTATCATTATTTCATAATTATCTTGTTAGGTGCTTTCCTGTTTATTAAACAACATAAGTTTTCCCCTGTTCAGCTTTACTCAGTGGCAGAGCAAATGATACTTGCAGCCTTCAGAGCAAGAAAGACTGAGATGGCCAAAGTGATCTTTTGCCCAACTCCGTTATGCTACAGAGCCAATTTCTCCTTGTCTCCAGCCCAGAGAAGACTATTGCAGACATTTGCTTTAGGGTTGAATTTAGCTTGTAGCATTTTTCCAGTTGGTGCTCTGTCCAGAAAAAGACCTTTCTGGCAACTGCAGTTTGAAATTCTATTCCAGCCCTGGATCTTACACTGAATCAGAGAATTTTACTGGAGATGAAGGAACTCTCCCTTCTTTCCTTACTGATCAATCCCTGCCATCTGCACCAGCCACTAATTTCTGCATAAAGAACAGCTTTAAAAGAGCTAGTGCAAATAACAAATGCACATTTGCACTAGACGGCCATTAAATAACCAGGAAGACAGGAGGAAAAAAATTAAGTCTACATTCACCCGACTGGGTATACTGCTAAATTGTATGTTCCCAAAAACCACTGAACAAAATCAATGTAAATGAAGGATTTAGCATAGTCAAGCAGAAAGAATTCGTTCCCAAAAGTTTCAAGACTTGCTTATGTGGTGTCAGCTTTATCAGACACACCTCCCTTCCCTCCAGACGACAGATTTGTTACTAGGAAAAACATAGAGACCAAACTGTTCATCTTCCAAAATTTGGGCTGACTTTGTGTGATTAAGATGGGGCAATTTGGATTGCAACATTTTTTCAGCCAGAAGGCTGCAAAATAAGCCTGTCTGAAGTCTTGTCCCAAATGTTTTAACTTCAAGAGAAGAAACTGGCAGCGAGAGGAGAAGTAAACACATTGCTGCATTGTTCCAGCAGGCACCGAGGCAGGACTCTGCCGGGCAGTGAGGAGGTGTGATTAGCTCGTTTGTCATTAGTTTAACACCAAGCAGAAAGCAGAAGTCCAAGCACACGGAAACAACACCCTCCAATTCCGATTAGCCTCTTGTTTATACCACATCGTGGGAAGCTGAGGCTGCACTTGCTCACTTAACCCTTTTGCAGGCACGAATGTTGTAACTCCCGTGTCCCTTGGAGAAAGGAAGGAACACCTCCCTCCAGCGTGTTAGCGAGAAACAGAAGTGATCCTGCAAGCTACCACCACCACCACCACCACCACCATGAAGACATCAAATGTTCTTCTTCTCATCTTAGTCCTGCTTTACATCAATGCCAGCACAGAATGGCCTACGCACACAGTCTGCAAAGAGGACAACTTGGAAATACAGTACAGAAGCTGTGGTGAGATTTTTTTACGTTTCCATTTTCCTTTTAGCTGCTCAACAGAGTTGTTCTTAGGCAGTGAGCGATGCTTATAAGCCAGGCAATGAATGGAAGGGTTACACTCCCAAACCTGCACCAGGTTTCACATCTAAAATATTTTTCGTCTTTCAAGTATAGCTGGTTTTGGTTCACACACACACAAATCTAACTAGAGGATAATAAAGAGGAAATAATGTAACTTAATTCAGAATAATAAACCGCTGTGAAAAACCCAGTTTTGCATGAAAGAGACGACTAAGATTTTTCTCTTGAAGTTAGGTTAAAAAAAAAAACAAACAGGAAGACCCTAGGTCTTTAACTTTTTTACCCCTGGGATGAAACAGGCTCTTGAATGCACTGTTCTGCTGCTTTCCTAATGTGCCATGAGGCTGTGGTGATGCGCTTTCTTTCCTCCCACTTGGAGTGACAAGGGACGCAGTGTGACAGTGGGAAGGATTCATGTTCTCTGCCATTGCCTCTGTGCTTAGCGAGACTTCAGCAGCAGCCCTTACCAGAGGCATTTCCCAGGGATCACAGGGTTTTGTTTGTTCTTTAAATCTGTAGAGAAGAAAAGGAGCAAGCGACACTGGAATTGACTGAAAATGAATTCACTGAATGGTGCCTGCTTTCCACCTCTTGCTTTGCTGGCCGTGTGCCTCTCCTATTGTGCTGATCTGCTTTACAACTGGGACAAAGGGAATTAGATTCACAGACGCCTCATTCATTTTCCGCACGTGATTTGAAAAGCGATTCATGGCAAATGAGCACCCTAGAGTTTGTTTTTCCAATTCATCCAGTTACAAAGGGTTTTCCCGGGGGCTTTTCCTCGCCTGTAGCTTTCATGCGGTTTTGCACACCCATTAAAATAAAGCCAGTGAGGGACAAGAGAAGTAAATAAATATTTGTAATGCTATTCTTTACTGGCCTGCTCCCAGGGGACTAAAGTCAGGCTTCACATTCTATAAATGGGTATAACTCATTAAGAAAATATTTAATTAGATATTGAATACAAACTTTGGTATTATCTTCATTTTTAGTAAGAATTTATTGCATAAGTGAATTCTGTTCCCTCAACAGGTCTCAGTCAGCGTGAGATGCTTTGACACAGAGGCACAGGCTACAGTTTGCGTCAATTCAGAGTATGATGAATTTGTCTGCTGGCATGTGCCAGTTAAATGTTGCTTCCTTACTGCGCACATCACTGGCCTAGCTAACAATATGCATTTGTTTAGAGTCATTTGTTTCTGTCACTTCTTTTGGATTGCCATGAACAGGACGATAAGAGGTGTATTCATTCAGGGGGAATTCACAGCTTGAGAAGCACGAGCCAGAGATCGTAGAGGTCAGGTCCCACCACTTAGACTGGTCTTCTGTTCTTCTGGGCACGGCTATGCGAGATGAAAAGATTACACAGATGTGGAAACAATGCAAGAATTAAATAAGATTCCTTGTTTGAAGTCAGGTTCCTTGCTCCCTTACTGCTCTGTCAGATTAAAGTTGAGGCAACTCACAACTGCCATCACAATGTCCTGCCTTGCCTTTTTCCAGAGGCTGCCACACGTGCAGCATCAGCCCAGGATACACCATCTGCATTGCTGCTGATGCAGTCCATATAAGCTGGCAGTTTGCACGAAGGAGAAGAACATAAGGTGTTTGGGGTCGAGCCCAAAAATCTATAGGTGAGGAGGATAAATCCAAGTACACTAGTCTGCACCTGCTTCAGAGAAGACACTGTCCTTACTGAGCTCACTGGCAAGCTCGCAATGGTGCCCAAGGTGCTGATCACCCTTTCAGGAGAGGGGGAGCTTTGTCCCTACTTCATTTCACTGTAAACCATAACTAGATGGGCAGAACATAACTCCATTTTTCATCTGTGTCCTGCCAGTTGTTCTCACCCAGGAGGACACAGACTTGTTCGTGTTTGACAAGACCCTTTCCCAACAAACCTTCTCATGACAAATTTACAATGTCAGCAAACACAGAGTTGATATGAGGCAACTGCCCATCCTCTTTAGCTATTTCAGAGGATCACTGCCCCACACGTCCCTCCAGTCTGAGAAATCCCTTTGGTATTTCCCGCTGCACTGAAGATAGCAGCAGCTGACCCATTTTGGGGATAACAGGAGCCACAGTGAGGTAACTAGTACAAAATCTTGGGTAAAGGATTGCCTGTTGGTTTCAAGAGGGTGAGGATTTCACCTCTAATGTCGTTACTATAGATGCTAGGATGTTATCAGTGAATTAGGATTGAATCAAGTGAAATATAAGGAAGGTGAGAGAATTTTAACCAAGTACTTCACACCTTGTTTCTGGAACTGAATGTCCTCTATCAACAAATTACTAGAATTCAGTCTGAGCATTTAAAAAGGAGCAAAGTACCCATTTTTGCTTTGCTGTTTATCAGATCCTCTCCTATAATGCAGTCAAAATCTGACTAAAGTCAAAAATATGGGCTCATGTAACTGTGATTAATGCAACAGAGAAGTTCAGGTGGATAGCTGAAGACAGAGGAAGTGTAGCAATCTCCTGTACCCAGGGGTAAGTCGCAATTGCCGGTCACAAGCAATCGTTCTAGCTGCATCCTGCTCCTATGGCACATAAGATACAGGCATGCATCAGGCCCCCAGCCTCAGCCCATGCTCTGGATCCTACAGAAAGCATCCCCATTCCCACTCAGCCACATCAGACTAAATGTTCTGTAACCAGGACTCCAAGTCATGCATCAAAAGAAAGGGCTAGACAAGATCCTGGTGATCAGTATAATGCAACTGTAAAAAAGTAATCTAAAAGAAATCAGACAAAAATTCTCAGCAGCAAGTCCATGGTAAGAAAATCAAGCTGAGAGACAGGTGGTCTAAAAGTAAAGTAAATAGACAGTGCGCTGCCTTCTCTATGTAACCGCAGGAGACATAGCACTGAGACAGTCCATAAATAGCAAGACATTTCCTATTAGGGCCACTCTTCCTCCCAGGAACAAGTGACAAAAATGAAGGAAGATCTCAAATGACCACAAATCACTTTAGAAACCTGGGCAGAGATCCTGAGATAAAAGCAGCACAGGTTAACATCTCTGACTGAGAAAAGAGAACCGTAATTGGCAAGTCTATGCGCAGACATGAAAAGAACCTGCTACACAAATGGCCAATTTTTATCCCTTTTAATTTCA
Source organism: Mohoua ochrocephala (assembly GCA_013398855.1). Classification (NCBI taxonomy): domain Eukaryota; kingdom Metazoa; phylum Chordata; class Aves; order Passeriformes; family Acanthizidae; genus Mohoua; species Mohoua ochrocephala. The sequence continues at coordinate 197,839 of VZTA01026213.1, forward strand.
CTGTAATAATGCTTTTGATCTTTCCAGCCACATTTTAAAAGGCAATTGTCTGGGAAGGGAAGGGCAGGTAGGCAATGGTAATAAAATGCCCTGGGCAGATTCCAGTGTTATTTGAGTAATAGGCATCCACTTGGAAGTGCAAAGTGCAATGCAGTCAGAGACTACAGAACATAACTCCTAAACACGTCTACCAGCACCTGCTTCTAGATCATTCATGTAAAGCCTAATCGTCTTAATTAGCCATGAAAACATTCTTACCATGTAGTGCTCAAATGGGACCCCCACCCTTCATAGGGGAAAGCAGGTGATTGCTCCTGCAGACACATGAAAAATATTTTCCAATTATTTTTACAGCTCTTTCTTGAAATGTTAGGTGGGCCTGCATCAACACTTCAGTGCTTCAGAATGCCTGCTTTTGTTTCGACCAGGGAACGCAGACCCGTGTGCTTGGTGATTGTTCAAGTTCTACGTTTAGATTAAGACCTGGGAGATTCCAGAGCTGCCCACTCCCTGAAACTGTGGGTTTCTTTGCAGAGCGGAAAAGAAGACTGATAAGGCAGAAGGTTCTAACAAAGGGTATCGACACCATCAGCCATTAAGGACTTTGTTTTCCGTGGAGTAAATAACGGGGAATTTCAGGGAGATCTTTGGAAGGGTCGAAGTAGTAGTATTCAAAGATAACATCTTCAGAAATACTCCCAAGGGTTTATAAAACACTGTTCAGACCCCATGAGATTTTTAAATATCATAGACAAATACATTTTCCCAATTAATATCTGATTTCATTTGCTTTTTCTTCTCTTTTCCCTCTGATGCAAGGTTAATAGCCATTAAAGTTTCAGGGGAAGGAGCAAACAATCGGTATTCATTTCAACCTCCAGAACCTAAATATGAAATTGGCTGCACCCTTTATAAGTTTTATATCTGTATATCTACAGATTTTAAAATAATAAAACATATATAGGGATATGGGTAACCATTTGCTTTAATTCATGTCTTCGGCTAGACAAAGAACCAGGGCAATCTGGTCATCTAGAGAATTATTGTTACGTGACAATGCCTCTTCCAAAACAGAGGAAAGTCAGGCTGAACTTATGTCCAATGATCTCCATGTTTGCTTGCATAGTTCTATGTCACACTTGAAGCGGTGTCATTTCTATAAACCTTTTTCCTGGCCTCCAGTGGTACAGTAGGAGAGGGCAGCACAGCCCACTTCAGGACACACTTGCAGTAGATGGCATTTATAGATAGAGAAACTCTCATTTGTATGGCTTTTCTTTAAATGTGTGAGCTCAGATTTGGATCTCTGTTACAATGGCCCCTTGAACTCAACAGGGTGTAGAACCCGCTCTGGTCAGACAGTGCAGTATAGACACGCTCCTGTTAAACTCTGTATTGAGGGAACTTTTCAGTGCTTAAAATAAAACAAGTGGAGACAGACTAATTAGCCCACAATTTCCTGATGATTTGTCTGTCCTTTCTGAATAGTTTCAGGCTTACTAGGCTCCCCCCTCACATACCCATATACTTTCTTCTACATACTGAGAGATCAAAGATACTATTTTTCTTAAATTCCTCTTGTTCCTTTTTTAAAAATATACCTGTGACATGCAGCCCTGCTCAATCAGCAATACGACCTTGTAAACAGTACTGTTAAATTGTCATCACTGCAGCACTAATTTTACAGCATATCACTTTCACTTCTCTGTGTCAACCGCTGTAACTAGTCCTTCTCCCTCTCTGACCACACACTTATATTCTTTACTTAAAGGATGTAAGTAATCTGATAGCTTCAGCTGGGAAAGAAAGGTCTGCTAAAAAAATCTCACTCTTGCCTCTTCAGGGCAAAAATTCTTCTAGACACTTGGTAAAAAGAGGTTCTTTTTCCATTATTCTTTGGGTTTTTGGCAGACAGATTGAGCCAGATGCTTCTCTTGGACTTATTTATTTATTTCCCTCAAACAGTCTCCAGCAATTGCTTCTGCTTCTAAATTATTTAAAGCCACACTACACCAACTCCCCTCTGATCTTTTGTTGCATAGATTGCTAATGGGCAAACAATCAAAGAACCTAAGAATTCCACTTGAAAACAATTTTTTTGTTTGTTTACTCTGCCCAAGCCATCTTACTGTCATAGCTTTGCTGTTGTACTCATCTGGTATAACTTACTTTTTCCAAGGGAAAGACCAGATGTGTACATGTGTATTTCTGGCACCAGATCCTAACAAACTGAAACTATCATCAGAATCAAGGTAGCATAGTTAAGAGTGCACATGCAAATCTTCTTTTAAAATTTTGGTCCCTCCATGAATTAAAACTATCTCATCTGTTTCACTCTCCACCTCTCATTAGAGGATTTAAACTTTCTTTTGCTATGTGAACTCTTGAGGCGGTTCTGAAACATCATTTTACCCTTCTTTCAGGCACAGAGAGTACTTAGTGAGTTTTAAAATGTAAATGGCAAAGAGGAGCAGGAGACAGTTTCATACCTCCAAGGTACTCTGGCAAAAACATTATATTGGGTACCTAGACTTTAAATCTTTCAGTAAAATCAATATTAATGCTTTCAGTGAGACTAGTAGTGGAGAGAATTAACCTCAGCTGAACTTCTCCCACCAGGCCTTAAATTTTCCCATCTAATTTAGTTCTCAGTGGTTTCCTCACAGTACCAAATTCTTCACCGAGTCAATTAAGGTCCCACACCACGGACTGCAAAAGACGATTGTTTATGTGTGACAACCTCTCCTGCTTATCTCCAGCTGATAGATCTGAACTGGTTGGCATGTTTTTCACCTACTGACTTCTGCCACGTCTTTGGTCGCTGCAGCCAAAGCAACCACTGAGTCACTACGGTAAATGTAAAGATGAGTGGGAACAGTTCAGAAGGCGAGCCATACAAAAATATGTTCTCCCCTTCGAAAACACATAGGAGAGACATACCTAGAAAATGGGATATTACATTAGTCAAGAAATACTGTGGGCAAGGCAATGCTGTCATTTGCTGTTGGAGACTGAATCTATGGAGGGAGCACTCTAATACACTAAACAGGTGAGTCACAGCCATTTTAACAATTTGAGAAAAATTTGGGATTAGCTCCTGTATTACACAAAGCAGAAATTATCAAAAGGCACATTAACTGCATAAAGTCAGGAGCAAGAACAAAACACGATTGATATTAAGTGCTCCTATGCAAAGCTTTCTCTGTAAGCCTCCAAGCAATAAAGCATTGCTACACTTTCTTGACATTGCCACATCATCTCATCTAGAGCTGTCATCAAGGCCTCAAAATATCTCTGGACCCTGCTATGCTTACAGTTTAGCAAAGAAAATAGAGGCAGGAGATCAGGTGCTCGCAGCAATTTAATATCCATCGGGAAAAATATCCAAAGTATTCTAAGAGAACACCTCAAAAATGAAAAAACTACTTCAGAATTATTGTGTGTTGGTGTCACTGCACCAACTTTAAGGAAGCAACCTAAAACTGGGGAGAAACAGTGGCCATCAGGGACAAGATGTCCAAATGCCCTTTACAGATTCGCCACGTACCAAATCAAAACCCTTTGATCTGTTCCAGATGCTGCTTTTAGACTCAGGAGAGCTTCTAGTTGCCAAAAGCTAGCATTTTGAAAACCACCACAAATTAATTCAATGCTTCAGTTCCTCTTCACCTGAAGATGGATGGCTCCTGTCAAATGATCCAGCGGTGATCAGGCAGGTGGGAACCCAGCTAGTTTCCTCAGCAGAGGGAGCATGCCATTCCAACTGTAGCTTACTGCCATGCTCCTGTGGTGGATTTAAACCCATCCTGGGAAAATGGGAACATTTAGCCCATTTATATGCTGCTGATTACTGTTCTGTACAATCAGCGGTATAGCTGCTATCCCAGAGCATGGCATGTGTCTGACAGCAGGGCAGTTTACAGCAACGTTTGGTTCTGTTTCTGACACGAGTCTGAAAGTCTGTTGTGAATCCCCAGTCATTCTGGCAAGCACTGATGTCCAGAGATCTCGGTCTCAAGTAGGGCAGTATGAAAAAATGATTAAAAAAAAAAAACCAACACACTGAAGAGGGAAGAGACAGCTCTGATTAGGAATACAGGCAGTTACTGTAAGCATCTTATTCATGCAGTGCATGGTGTTTTCTTACCAACAGAAGAACAAAGACTTTCTCTCTCTAATACAGTCCCTGCTGGGCCCAAATTAATGCAGTATTTTCTTGTTAGACTGCTGTAGTTGAAGCCTGCCCTGTCTGCCTTTCTCTCTCAAGCTAACTAGGACAAATCAGGATTATCAAGTACAGATCTATATGTGCTATCTCTCAAAGCCTGCATCTTTCAGTTTTGTCCTCTTAAACGGGCTTGGATAAAGCTTTGTCATACCACACAAAGCACAGAAACCCCCCTCTCCAAATACCACCTCTGGCAAAAGCAAGGAAAGGCTCCAAGAACCCTCAGACACCGAGCCTCCCCTCAAGCCTCGGCCAACAGCTCTAACAAGCCTGCTCTCAGGAAAGGTGGTTCAGGCAGGAAAAGGCAGGGAGACTCAGGGCACGTCTTTGACAAGGCTGCTTTATGCATGCTAATGACACCCCCATCCCCAAACACAGCCCTGCAGCTGCAGAGAGCCCCTCGCACCTTCTGTCTTTGCAGGGGCTTCCCTCCACCTCATCACATCAGTCTGGTGCCAGCAAATCCCTTCTTCCCTTCTCCACCTGACATTTGGAGAGGCCTTCTGAGTTACTGTTTCTGAATATTTGCACATTTGGATATCAGTTATACTCAGCAACGAGTTTTATTTGAAATAGCAAGAGACAAAATCTTTGTCTTTTATTTGAACTAATTCTGTAAGACACTGAAATCACCTTCCTCCAGAACTAAGGCCATAAGCACTATCCAGTAATGCCTGTGCCTTAATCAAACCAAGAAATATATGACTGCTCCATGCATTACTAGTGTTCAGTATTCTTGAGAGAGGACTGGAAATCATTTAACTTGCATAAACACTTTTTCTTTTTTTAAATCATATTTTAAGTTTCTTTTGCTAGCGTCCTGAGCTTTTTCAGCTTATAGATTATACTGAAACCAAATCTTCAGGCTTCCCTCTACAGCCATGTAAGTTTTATCAGAAAGGAAGCAGAGTTATTCTCTCCATTAGACATCTCCAAAAGCTTTGTAGGCTTGGGTTTAAGCAACCTCAGAGACCACAAGTTGATAGCACTGTTTGCAAAGGGGAACTCCCACAGTCTGTAACCCCAGGACACCGAGGATACACGAACTCTAACCTTCCCTATTCCTTCTCCTCTATGTTGCCTGAGCAAGCCAGGAAAGTTCAGGTGACGAAACATAAAGTGACTTCTGCAAATGGGGCCAGAGTGACTGCCTGACCCAGGCAAAAGCCTGGAGCTGCTCATGGCTAAGGCAAACGTCTTGGGATGAAGAATTCTCATGACAAAGTAGACACAGCCAGTGTGAGTCTCACCATTTATTCTGCTCTCCTCTGAACAGAGGGTCACTCTGCCCCTCCCAGACACGTCTGGATGTGGCAGTGGCACGCAGCGAAGGCAGGCCCAAAGGGAAGTTCATTAAACTGAAGGTGCTCAGGGAAATGTAGATGCATAACCGGAGAGCTGCTAATTCACCTGATGCTTCCTCCTCGGTACCTTGTAAGTAGATTCCAGTGTCAAATATAACCTTGAGCATTCAGGTTAATTTATTTAAATAGACATTAAAGGGAAATTGTTGAACAAATACATAAAGTCTGAAATCCCAAACAGTTCCTCATTCTTTCCCTCTCCTTTCATCACCTTGAATGTTGTAAAGACTAATGATTTAATTTTATTAAGAGCTTTGAAGGTGAGGAGTATTGGGTAATTGCTAAATGTTTCTTCCTTGTGCTAATTTCCATCTCCTCTAGCACCAGCTTGTCCTTATATGACCCTGGCCAACTGCAGTTATGCCATTTCATTCAATTCTGTGGCTTATCTGCTCCTAAAAGTATTATTTTGAAACACCCAAAGCTTACCAGTTTGGAGGGTCCTCTTACAACTCCGAGGCTTACGGATGTGGACTTTTACAAGCCAAGCTCCTCTGCTTGCTGCTGCTATTCACTCATACCACTGATTTTCATGCTCATATGGAAACAATGTGATTTTAGAGCAGATTCAGATGAGAGCGAAGCCAGTAGAGGATAGTTAAAAAGAGGGGGGGAGGGAGAGAGAATGAAAGACAGAGGCTGTTGTACACCAGCGCAGCAAAATTCCCGGAACAGGTGCTTCCCATCTGTCCATGCAGTTTCTGTAATGCCCAGTTAGTCATCTAGCAGCTCAGGCTCTGAGGGACATAGCCACAGTGGGTTAGCACATTATCATTCCCAGCTGTCCGCTCCATCCCGTGCTCCGGAGATCCCCTCCCAGGAGGCTGCAAGGACAGCCCCAGCTCACAGCCCTGTGCCTTTGTGCACACCCACGTTCAGCAGGGGCAGGAGCCACTGGCCCCACAGCTGCAGTAACCAGGGCACAAAAGGGAGTTCCCATCTGTTGTCCTCGTCACTGAGGTTACGCCGCTGTAAATATGTCTGAGCTAATTTACCTATGAACCTTCTGCCAAGAACAAAAGCAGGGGGAAAAAAAAACTCTAGAAAGAAAAGTTCCGGAACTCGTCTGAGCTTCTGGGCTGTACTACGCACACCTGCTCAGTCTTCTAAGAAAAACCCAGCCAAACCCATCACTGTGAGCACCTTGAAATAGTAGGTCAGGCTGAAATCTTGCACTGCGGTGCCAGCGCACATGGAAAAGCACATCCCAAGTCAATATAGCAACAAATCTCCACCAGGGTACTTGGGTAAGGGTGAAATGGGCAGTGGGATGCATGGGCTCAGCTGACACTAAGCCGTGTTTAGGGGTGATCGGTGGCAAGAGGCCAGGCACATGCCAAATTCACCTCTCACAAAGCAGGATTGTACTTCAGAAGCCAGTCTTCAGTGCTAGATACAGTGGGGTGCTCAGCAATCCAGCACAGATCAGGTTCAAATAACACGTCTGAAAGATCCTGGAGTGCACTGATTGTTGACAAAAGCCAAAGACTTTCCCCTTTCCCGGAGCAGTTGCCCGAAAGATTTAGAACTGTCTAGAGAGAAACTTGAGTCAAAATCCTGCTTCCAGACACCTTCGTGCTAGCTGTAAATATGTTGCAGCCCAAGTCCTTCTCACTAGATACACAAAAAATGCCCTTTTCCCCCTCAGTAAGCAGATTTTTACTGATAAACCTCAATGTGTTTGCAAAATTTCCAACAACATTATGAGTGTTGGTGATATATCAAAGCTGAACTGGAAAAGCAAAATTTTGCAACCAGTTAAAGAGTTTCTAGCTTTAATTATGGAAGAGGGAGCAGATTGAAGGGAGTAGGTGGAGGGAAGTCTGGGAACATACAGTACTGTGCACCATGAAATGTTGCAGGGAAGTGGAAGGCTGAAGGGCAGCCCCACGTATTTTAGAGATCTAACAGTAAATGTTATTGCTCTGCACATGTGAAAGACATAACATGTATTTTTTTCAGTCTAACCAGCTCACTTCAGATTGAGGCAAACAAGGAAGAATAAGTATTAAACCTCCATAGGAGACACACAGTGACTCACGGTTGTACATCTGAGATGAAAAAAGAAAAATGGCAATTGCCTTGAGGTGCCTTTGCCACAGGAGGGACTCCTCACGATTTAAGGAAAGAGGGGTATGGCACAATCCCTTAGTGCATAAAGCCCAGCTGAATTTACAGACTTCTTCACTTACCAAGTGGCTAAACCCCACTATTTTCATTAATTTCGTTGTAGTAGCAACCTTTCTCCCTACATGTTTGGGAATCCAGACTCCCTGGCACCATAGCTTTAGCAACACAGCCATCCTCTCAATTGATTTCAGCAGGAGGCCCCCGTAGATGCCACAGTATCTGAGATTGCAAAGTTGGATTGCAAAGTCTGAGCAGGAATCTCCACAGGGATAGTCAGAAAATTAATTGAGGGTTCTTTTGGCAGTGGAAAATTTTACATTTCTCAGCAACAGAGCAACAACACAAAATCCAAGCGCTCCAATTCACAAATTTTGCTGGAATTTCTCATGTGAGTGCTTCCACACGCTCTTCTTCTCTGAGGACCAGACAGCACCTCCCTGGATATGTCAGGATCCTATGCTGCATCACTAGCAGTGCAGTAAAAGACATCCAATGCACTGTGAAATGTGTCATCTGTCAAAGGAGCTCAACCCATTGAAATAAGCAGACATCCAAACTAAAATAACCCTGAGATCAGGGTGACTGTAAGAAGCCCAAGCTTTCCAGAAAAGCTTGGTTTCACGAACATAGCCTTTCCACTCAGTTACCGATGAGAAATTTGAAACTAAAAGTTCAATTTCTAGCCCTAACATCATGATTTAATTTGTTCATTAAAGTACAGCCTAGTCTCTTTGAAAAACGAAGACCGTCTTACGTGTTCCAGTGCCACGTTTGACCACAACTCCCTCTGGAAACTGCAGAACCAACAATTTTAGTAACTTGACAACCAGCACTACTTGTAGGCATCAATGCCCAAAATGCTCCGAATCTGAGCAGCTGCTTCCTGAACCTTATCATCGCATCACACACAAAAACACAGAAGCAAGAGGGGCTCTAGCAGAAGTCCAGAGGAAAGCGGAAACCAAGCCGTGAGAGATGGTAGAAACCAGAGGGGAAGCAGGAGTAACGGTCCTGGAGAAAAGAGAAGTTTGACATGCTTTCCAGCTGGAGCAGGAAACTGCTCTCCTAACCGATTCCAACAGCTTCTGATGCCGCAAAAACAAAGTTGGAACTGACGGGAATAAGAAAAAAGAGGAAAGGCAACCCTCTGACTCTGGTCACACTTGATAAACAACTCCAGGCACTAACTTTTTGTCCCAAGCAGATTATGCAGCTGCAGAGACTGCTTTAGTGGTGTGGAGGAAAAAAATCCAGCACAGGGACACAGAGCTGTGGGAAATACCAGTGTCTTTTATCTCCCTCCTTTGAACAGTTATTTTAATTTACCAGAACTTAGGGCTCGGGCACTCCTTTTAGACCACACTGATAATCTGTGGGCTCACAAAGCCTGGCTTAGTTAAAGCCCTCCAGGTCCTCTCAACACTTTCATTCATTCTGTGATCCTCTCTAAGCAATCAGGTTTTGGTCACACGGGCTGCTGTTTGCCAGCTGCTACAGCTGTGGGGCACTGCTGCAAAAACAGGGTTAGACTATGGGGATGCTGGCTCAGCCTCACAGAGGATGCTCGTGACTCAAGTTTCACCACAGCATCAAAGGAAAATTCTCCCAACCTGTTATTTTCAACTCAGTGAGAAGATTAGCTCAAGCAACAATAACTTACAAACAGAACTCCGTTCCCAAGTCTATATTTGTCACTACCAGATCTGCTTAAACCGAGGAGCCTACGGTTGCTTCAGCACACGCTTCTCTTTTTTCCACAGAGAATGATGTTGGATGTACAGGCTGGCTGGAAAGCCATAATGAGAGACAAAACTGTGCCTAAAGCAAGCTTTGAGGCTCAAGGTATTTTTCCAAACTGGCCAAATCTTTCCCCTCCTGCCACAGCTTTGGAAAACATTTGCGCATTCTATTGGTTGTGGCAGCTGAGCTGTCAGTGGCTGCTGCTGCCTGTCACCAGAGAGTGACACGTCAGCAAGCCTTCAGGCACAGCAGCAAGTCTCACGGAGGCTAGCAACGAAGACGGTGGAAATGGTAGGAGAACAATTACGTTTTTACTAGAGTTTTGGAGTTTTTGCAGAGAAAGGGATACTGTAGGAACTGGAAAGAATCGCATTCATGACAATTATCAGCCAAAGGGCTCCCTTTGGCCCCACAGCTCTGCTAAAGTCTCCCAGAAAAGGAGAAATGTAGAATATTTTCTGGCTTAGAAATATCACAGGATGATGGACCCAGCAAAACGTACTGCAGCATCTCAGTTAACACAATTTTATTTTCAGTTTTGGACTTTCCATCCCACTCCAGAATTCAGTTTCCTAATCAGCTTCACCAAGCCATCTTGTGATAAAAATTAATGAAAAAACATCTTCACGACCAATTGCTCATCAGTGCTGAGGAAGGAATGGCAACGTGCAGAGTCTGGGAAGAGCAGCTGTGCTGAGCCCTCACCATTGAATCAGTATTGACCACCCACCACTGTGGGGAACTTGCTTTCTTTGAACTTGCCTCATTTTCCTACACAGTAGATTCTAGCCTCACAGAGGTTATCATCTGAGCGTGCTTCAGACCGAAGGGGCAGGAAGGATAGAAGCAGCTACTGAACACAGGGTACGGGAGCTTTGAGCACTTCTTGGAGATCTTTTAAGGAATATGTAAATTTTTTTTTTTATAACGCTTCTGTATTTTATTGTTTTCTCCTATACAGTCAGTATCTCATTGAAGATACAACTTGTAACCCACTGCTTTGTGTCTTCAAACAGATCCCCAGCAAGATTTTGCTTTCAGCATTGACCGTTGTTCTGATATCGCAACCCACACCTTTAACATCAGAGCTGCAGCGGTCCTAAGTAAGTGAATTGCTGTTTTCTCACACCGTACACAGCTAATTCATGTGTGAGTGCTGGTATTAAGAAGTAAGCAAGGGTGACAATCTCCTGTAAAATATGAATGGGCTTCATTTCTTAGAAATTTCAAAACCTGTGCAGGGTTACAAAAATGTCAGTTCTGTTACCAGCTAGGCCTCAGACTACGTGTGTCACCCTAAAGAGGTCATATCAGCCCTCAGCTTCCATTCTGCTCTTCATTTGTCCACACGGAGAGCCAAGGGGGGGCTGCTCTAGAGCTTATCATCTTCATAGTTAAGTCTCCTGGGGAGGGTCTTGTTGAATGAGACAGCTACAGCACCCACACTCTTGTGTCAGCACAAGCAGTGCTCACCAAAGTGCCAGGGCTGTGACCCTTGCAGGTGGGGGACTGAACGGACTCCCACAGAGCAGCGTGGGGACACCCCTCTGTCCCTTCTGGGCATACAGAGAAGTGTGCTGGGAAAATGCTGGCCTGAGGCGACAGTCATGCAATCAGTTTGCCACCTGCACTAGCTGAAATTATACCCTTCAGCACCTGACTGATCAGCAATAAAAGGTAAAAACTGGGTGCACAATTTAATATTAGCCATAGCTTGCTTTGTGATTCTTTCCCAGGAAAGCCACCTCTCGTAAACCTGTTGGCCCCAAGCTCACCTAGATCCTCTACTACCAGAGCATAAATATGAAAGTGCTGCTGTACACGCTTGGTGCTGAAAATAAGTTTGTGTGCCAAGTGTCTTTTAACACCTGGGAATGCTTCCTTACATGCAAAAGGTCTTCCTTCCTGTGTGATATGCTGCCCATCTGTCCAGGGAGCATCAGTTTTCAGGTGGCTGCAAAGATAAACAAGCCTGCGAAAATCACATTACAGGCATTTGCAAATACTTTTCCCACAAGTCAGAGTACAGGACCTCCATCTAAATCCGGTAGCCTCGCTGGCTGTGCCTGTGTTAGCAAGCCAGGCACGAGCAGACAACCTCCTAGCGCTGCCAAGCTGCCGTGCTGGTCCCTGGCACACGTTTGGCTCAGACCAGCTCCTGTTTTCCCAGGCAGCAGTTACTGGTTGCTCCAGGGGCCCATTGGATAAGATCCCTCTGCTAAGAACACAAGAAAACCTTAGATGTAAGGACGTGAGATTTGCTATGCCATTTGACCTCAGAGTCAGAAAATGGTCATGGGCATAGTTTATTTAACAATCAAGACAACTGCTACCATGTCCCCTGTCATATACCTTCAAGGGCCTACAGACCTGTTCCTGAAGAACGGATTTCTATGTATCAGGAGTCCTCAATGATGAGAAAACATCTAACAGCTCAAACAGCAGGGAGGAAAAAACAGAATCTTTTTTAAAAATGAAGTAATAAACCTGTTTACCCTTGCACTTTCTCTGAGCTCTCTTTTGTGCTTTGTGTGTAGGACACAGCATCGAGGAACTCTATGTCAAGCTGGACATGATCATAAATGGAAAGACCGTCTTAACCTACAAAGAGACGCTTTGTGGGCCGGGTCATTTGAAGCTTGTTTTCTGTGGAATGAAGAAAGGAGGTAATTTAGGTAGCACTCTGAGTGTTTGATGGCTGCTGAATACTCCGAGCAGGATGCACCCGCTGTGCTGCTGACTGCACCAATACATCGTAATGTTCTGTTTACTTCACCAGCATGTTAATGGGTGACAGGAACACAGTAGGACAGAGACATTTTAATTTAAGGGCCTGCTTTTCCCCCCAACCTGTTTGTTTGCTTTACTTTTAATCACAGAATATTGCACTCACGTGGGATTTCAAGTCCATTAAAAATAACTGTGGTTATGTGACCCCCATCCAACAGCAGAGAGGTTCATAAGCCCTATTTACAGGCACGTGGGTTGTCATGTGAGCAAGAAGTATGACAAAAATAAAGGCTAGTTCTGTAAAAGAAATGGCTGAGCAAGCAAACACGTTCTGAACATGTTTTTCACTATTAAGCAAGTCACACTTCCTGTCCTTAAAGGCAATTCTTTAATCTTTAATTCTTTAATAAACTTTATGAGGAAATATGCTTGAATAGGGCTATTGGGAACAAGATAGTATTTGCTACCATCTATGGTTTGCATCTTGTTTCTGTTCAACATGTGCCTGCTGTGCAGCAGTCAGATGAATTCAGCTCATGCCAGTCACACTGCCAGCTGGTGAAGACTTGCTCTAGTTGGTTTAGAGTGCCATTAGCTGCCCCCAGAAAACAGGCATCTTTGGGCCCAGGTGAGCCTGGGCACCTCAGGGCCCCTTCTGCCACAACCCAAGCCAGGTAGCGCCGAGTTAGCTGTGCCGTGCCTGGAAGAGCTATGGTGTCATGCTTCTGGACTGCAGTAGCCACATATCCACTAATTTTTAAATCCCTCTTACATCATGATCACCTCTTTCGGCTGATTTTATAAAAACCAGGTAGGGCCACAGAGAAGTTTGAGTTGTTAGAGCACCAGGTAGTTACAGAAGCTCTGCTTTCCTTCCATTCACTTGCATCTTCAAGCTGATAACACTGCCATTACTCATGTGCAAGGGCTATGAGTTTAAAGGCCATGCACAGCACTACTGTTAAGACAGCCCCTGGAAAATTACTAAGACATTTCACACTGCACAAAACTATCACAAAGAATAATAGAGAAATGCTGCATGAGCAACCAATTATGTAAATCCTGTAAGCCAGATAGACAAAAAAATTAAATTCAGAAGTTTCTTCAATTGCGTATTGAATTACAAGAGGAAGAAACCCACCCACAGACCTACTGAAAAACTATCTTATTCTGATGAAGTACTAAATAACATCCTTTAGAGAATACATTAAGGAGAAGTAGAGTCAGTCCTGAGCTGAGCACAAACTGCTACTCACACATTAAGCCACAAAGCCAAAACCTCCTGGGGCTCCCAAGTCTCTTAATCTTAAGCTGACAGGCGATTGTTTCTGCTAATTGAAGTACATTATGATATAAACACATAGTTGGTTGTTTAAATAACACTATATATCTTCATTTAGAAGCATCCCTACTTCAGTGCAAAGACCTCTGCCATGCACTTTTTAATACACACCCTCTCGTTCAGGAGCTGTTTTTATTTAGTAATTAAGTCGCAGTGGGAAAGAAGTGAACTTTCTCAGACAGGTTCAAACTGAAAGTGTGGTATTTCTTAATTAGTTGACAGTTGAATCTAACCCATGTTTTAGGACACAGAATTGAGCTGAAGACCAATTTAAGGCAGTTCAGGCATAATTTACCATATTAGCACAGCTGTAAATCTGACCTAATGCCTGTGCAGGAAGGACAACATGTGAATGGCCAAGTATGCAGGCTACTGAGACACAGGAGAGCAGAGAGCCCTTTCGACTGAAGCCTTTCATGGAGAGCCTCTTTTGTCCTGCTGTATGGGCAACATTTCCAACATCTGGCCAGACCTGACCTGAGTTTAAATATAGTTTCACACAGAATTTGCTTGCCTTTCACAAGGAGGCCAAAAATTGCCTGCTCCTCCCTCTCCCAAAATTAGACAAAACATCATCCTTCTACAGGTTTTGTTGATCCACTCACTGGTGGGGAAAAGCAGAGCAGAAGTTACAAGAAAAAGAGACTTCTATGAGCCGGATGTGGCAAAGTCTTAGTTGTTTGAGTCTTTTTTTCTTTATTTTTATTTTCTCTTCTATAATGCTACAGTTTTTTCATGACTGGAAATACTCTCTGTGCTGGAAAGACTTAATATAGCTGGAGGTTTCACGTTCATCATAATCATATAGTATTTACTATTTTTGTTAAGCAAAGGTCACGTCTGGCACTGCTCACTCGGACTCATAAATAGGATTCCAAGACCTTTCTCTTTGAGCTATATGTCTGTTGTGAAGCTGTTAGCTCAAAGTTTGTGAGGAAATTGGCCATTGTCTCTTTAGGAACAATAGCAACAAGATTGCTGAATTCTTTGTGGCATAACATGAACTCGGACCTTTTTCTTTTTTAGTAGAAACTGCTGGTTATTCCCCATTCCCTCCAAAGAAAACAGTTACATAAGATTTAACAGATTTCCCAGAGCAATCACTAAAATGGGAGTAGAAGACCTACCGGGGTAACATTAAGCAATGTGCCAACCACAACTTGCAGGCTTAAACAAAGCTACCTCACAAAAAGATAGCTGCATCCCCTGCAAGTTTTCTTCTGGGCTCAACTGACAGAGGCACTGTCAGAGCACTTGCACAATTCCTTGTGCACACCCCCAAACCACAGAGAAACCCCCACCTTTCTTCAGACCTCCATTCTTTACATTATTGTCCCTTTCAGTAGGTGTTACAGCGAGCGAGTTCCTAAAATAGCGTTTGTGAATAAAAGCAGAGAACATAACATGAATTAAAAACCTGGCTATCACACTGAGAATATAGGTAGCTGTTTCTGAGAAAGCAGCTATACCACAAAGCTAGGTCTTTGGGCTGGCACACAATGCCATCTTCCTTAGTCCCTGCATCTCACCTTTTCCTCAACAGTAAAAAGAGCAAATGTTTCTCACCTGGCTATGTATTTATATATGTTTTCCCCACTCAGCTATACATCTATAGCTGGCAGTTATTCACATCGTTCCTACATCCACAGCACCCACAGAAGCTGTGTCAGTTGCATGGGTGCAAGATCGTGTCCTAGAAGAACTCCAACACGGAGCACTGAAGTTCTAAAAATATTTAAAACATAGAAAAAGGAAGAGGTGGGTGCAGATGTACAGGGCCTTTATATAGTACAAGAGTGTGAGAACGCATAAAGATTTTCAGTGAAAGGAAGATTTGAGAAAGAGGAGTGAGAATTTCATTATAGGTGTTTAGTCAGGAAGAAGAGGCATCTTCAAGATAAATGATAACTAGTAATTTGAAGTAATCCTCAGGAAGTTCTTACTTACACATTTGAAAGCTCTGCTTCAGACTGGAAGCTACTAAAGACCCTCTCACTAGCAATGAAAAGGACTAAGTTACTTTTGGTAAAAACAACAGTGAAAAGCTGCTATAAAAAATACAGTAGCATCACCTTGATTCAGTGGTACATTAGAAATATTTTCTAGGCTCTACAGAAATCGCCTTCACATAAACCTATAAGAAGAAGGGCTGAAAGCACATCACTGACGACAGCATGCTTGACAGGTACCAAAAATTACCAGCAGACCAAAAAAAGAAAAAGGAGAATATTTAATTGGAAAAATGCACTCATGGTTTATTCTCTTCCAAATGTGTGAGCACTTTTTGCAACCACATTTGGGCTTTTCTCTAGGAGGACCACAGAATCCTTTCAATGAGATAGGCTCAGATTTTGTGACACTTACTGCAGCAGATGTGTTCATCCTCTTTCAATGGAGGAATGTAAAAATGTATGACTATATGGAGAAAAAAATGCATACGAAGGATGCTGTGATAAACTGCGGTTCTTCAAGCCTTGGAGCATGTTTACACTTCTGAAATTACAGCAGAAATCCTCATGCAACTGGAACACTGAATGGTCTTTGAAAAGCCTGATCCACTGAGGAGGTTTCCATGGTCCAAAGTGAATATGAATGATAAAAATTCAGCAGATTTATGAATCCATAGTATTTCCTGACAGGTCTCAACTAGCTGAAAATGAAAGCTGCCCTTGCTTTCCTATAAGGACATACTTTCAAAGCAGCAGAGCTTTCCCCCTCCCCATCGAAGCAAGGAAGGTCACAGGAGTTTTCCAAAAGACCAGTTACAGAACCACAGAATTGTTGAGGTTGGAAAGGACACTTGAAGATCATTTAATCCAGTTCCACCTACTTCAAGCAGGGCCATCTGACAGCCAGTCACCCAGGACCATGTTCAGGGCAAGGTTGTTAGATATATCCAAGGATGGATGGTCTACAACCTCTCTGGGCAACCTCTGCCAGTGCTCAGTCATTCTCACAGTAAAAAAAGTCTTTCCTGATGTTCAGGAGAAAATTCCTGTGATTTAGTTTGTGCCCACCGCCTCTTTGCCCTGCCACTAGGCACCAGTGGAGAGAGCCTGGCTCCATCCTCTTTACAACCCCACTTCAGGTATTTGTACATATTGGTGTGCCGTTCCCTAATGTTTTTGTTCTCTAGGCTGAACAGTCCCAGCTCACTCAGTCTCTCCTCATTGGAGAGATGTTCTAGTTCCTTAATCATACCAGTGGCCTTTCACTGGACTCTCTCCAGTAGCTCCATATCACTCAGCTGTGAACCACTTCAAGACCCCTGGTCAGAAAGAGCTAAATAAGGGTAAAGCTGAAGCATAAAGCAGTAAATGTGGACCTCAAACTGGACATGCAGCACCTGCTGCTCTGCAGTTGAAGGCTCCCTAGAAGATAACACAGCCCATGACAGTGATTTCTTTGATAACTGAGCAAAGGCATAGCTACAACACATCAGAGCAATCAAGGAAAACTTCTCAGAGTGGGCTGAGGCAGAGCCCTGAGACTGCATTCATCTAGTTACTTTATCACAGTGAAGTGTGTGGGGAAAAATAGCTTCTACCTACACTAGATGAGAGATTAGCATTGCCATCATTTCAGAAGCAAATTTATGGCCTGATGACACCTACTTCATTTTAAAATACAGGCTTTGCAGAGCCCGAATGCTGCATCTATGTTTTTAGATTCTGGATGGCTTTCTGAGAGCCTAGATGAGATCCTAACAAGCCACATGATCCAAGAGAAGCTTCCATGACCCTGTGCAGAAGGACTTTGGGGCAGGGTGACTGTTCACAGCCCAGTTTCCCCTCCACTCTCCTCTGCTGTCATCCAAGATTAGCTTGGCTGTGAGTTGACTGAAGAAAAGGTAGTCCTACGAGGCTCTCCATTGAACACAAGGACGCACAAAGCACGAGCTCCACCACTGCACGGTCCACACCACCCTGAGGGGGACCCAATGTGCCTTAGTTCATATCGACACACAGAGCTCAAGTGCCAGGGGAGTCGCTCATCACCTAAGTTATGCAGTCTGCAGTGCCTTTAATTCCCATTTAGACTCTATTAAAGCTGTGAACCGAGAGGTGGGCTGTACCGTATTTTTAAATTTTTTGAGTCACCGCTCTCTGCAGTGGAGATGTGTCAGACTCCTGAGCTCTTGCTTCGTGCACAGAAGCAAGCGGCGATGGTGACTGCTCTCTGAAAACAACAAGACTTCTCGGCGTCCACATGAATTAGCCAGGGATGCAGAGGGGAATCAGTACAGTAGAATTTCTGTAGCATAGTTGATCAGTTTGAGATTGACAAGCCAGGACATACTTCCTCTGTTCTCTGTTTTGGGATTAGGTTTTTTAGGGCAACACTGAGTTGTTTTGCATCTTCTCCACCTCCCAGGATCAGCAGGGCTTTACATTAAACAAACTTCTCATAAATGCAAAGGTGTAGAACATTGGTGATATCTCAGGTTTCTCCTTTTCCTAGTTTATCTTATTGCCATGGTTCTTTCATATAATTTTGTTACAAGATTAACATTTCATATCATGTGTGGAAAGAACTTTTGTGGACTGTTTTCCAAGTCCATGCATGGTGAGATGGACTGTACAAGCCAAAGATGCTTTTATCTAACCTTTCACAAGAAACAGTTTAAACCAACAGTGAGACTAGACTAAAACAACTCTCTAGAAGTGACAAGCATCAAAATGCCAGCACATACTCATATAAACATGATGAAACACTTACTCCTCTGTCACTGTCAAAGTAAAGAATATTTCATGACACCTACAAAAGAGAATCCTTAAACAGTTCTCAGACTTTTCCATGACTTGTGTGGGGCAAGTTGTGCAAGAAATTCTGAAATACTGAAACATCTACAAGTTTTATTTTCAGTCAAGTCTGCACAGTTTGGCCCAGTAAGCTATGAAAAAGTAGGAGGAACTGCAGAACATCTTGCTAATTCTCTCCATTAATGCCAAAGTTGCCCTTTCTTCAACAGCCAAGAGCAGGCATGCCTCGCACGATTAGGGAGATGAGGATTGGAAGGTGGAACTCCCAGGCTCTATTCCAGTCACCAACACAACTTGTGATGACTTTAATACCTCATGTAACTTCTTGATGAACGCTCCCTCAGCAGAGAGAGATAGACATGTTCTTATGACTTTAAAGTCATGTTCAGCAAGCAGTCAGAAGTCCACACCTACACAAACACTCGGCTCAGATCGGTTTTTCTAAAAGTTACCAAAACAGTACAGTTCGACTACTGCAGCTGCAGGTGTTTAATAGTTCATGCTAAAGGACTCAAGTCCTTTAGCAGTCCCCCCATCCCCTTTCATTTGCAGGATGCATGACGACACAGGAACACCCACCTGGTTGTGCAAAGACATGCCCTCCCTTTTCCATTCGGATGGGCTGCAGATGCTCCTTGAGCCCAAGCTCTGCCTTGCTTTCCCCATAAGGCAGTATACATCCTGATATTTCCCTCAAGAGGGCTGCTGCAAGACTGTGTATGGAGCATTTTGCAGTTCCATAATACTTGTCACTGGAGGCTTTGAAATGCCATTACAAAAAAACCATCTATGAGCAGCTGCCTCTTCCCTTCATGTTCTGCATGTCTAACCATCCATCACCATTGTTGCTTTCCAGAACACTTTTACTACGAGGGACCAGTCACACTGGGAATCAAAGAAATCCCTCAGGTAAGTTGGTCGCAACTGTGTTCCCAAGCAGAAGGGCTTTCCGGATGAGGTACGGTCAGAGGACAACCAGCAATCACACCAGCACATTCCAGGCTTCCCCAGCTGGCACACTGGATCTGATCGTGTTTTATATGAACAATCCTTTTCAATATGAAATTAAGTGGCTTTGCTTATAAAGAGTTACAGAGGCACTAGTATCCAGAGACAAAATGTTTTTTTCAGGCTAGCACATCTCCTGTACCAGCATTAAGTCACACAGGCATAGAGTTCTTTAGTAGGCTCCCCCTCTCTTACTCTTAAAATAGCAAGAAAACAAGCAGTTCCAGGGGACTCCCAAGAGACCAAGGCTGCAGTTTTGCTCAGTCCTTAGTGAACTGAACAGTTTGGAGAGGCTCATTCATCCTCTCGGCTATAAAGGCAATTCAGATAGCTATTGCAATTGACCGTGTTCCACTGTACATACATGGTGTCAGGCAGAGAAACCGAGGTCTTCTAGGTGGCAAGGTACAAGTTATTAGGCCAACAACACTTTCTCTGGATTTATGGAGCCTTAAAATAAGAAAATAATTTCTTAGGAAGGTGAGAAAACAGGCAGTACTCTAGGCACTGAATTTCCTGGTCATCCATTACAGATGCTTTTTTACTGGCAGCCTTCTCCACACACAGCTAAGACTCCTTCTAGAAGTTCAGCCGAATCACACTGCAAAGGCAGATAGATCTCAAATGCTGAATGCACCAGTCTCTTAACTGGGCACAGCATGAGGATACATTTGATCAGTACGCAACAAAGGATTTTTTTAGAGACACACAATGAAGAGATTGGATTGAAGGGAAGAAGGCAAGGTCTTTGATTATCAAGGCACCTTGTTGAGAATGTGGCAAAGAAAGGATCACAGACACCACTGCAAAAGCATAGAGTTCAGGTGGTCAGTCAAATACTCCTCAGATTTACTCAGAGATGCACAGCATGAGCTCTCAGTTCTTCAGCAGCAGACATAAAACATATGTCAGAGGCTCAAAGTTGAGGTCTGGGGTCTGCTCAGCACTGGATTGCTCCAGGCAGGAAAAGAAGGCAGGATCAGAACAGGGATACAGAACAAAGACATGAGTCCCAAAGAACCGGGCTTGCCAAGACCTGCAGAGGTGATAAGAAGGATATCTGGCTTCTGAGAGGATCAAGCCTCTGTAAGCACTACTATCTCATATGTCTCAATCTTCCCTTGGTGATAGCAGCAACCGCAACCTTCGTTTTCCCAAGGCCTTCACACAGGGAGCTGGACCCCCTTTATGCAGGCTGTTATCCCACCCTAACCAGCCAGCTTCCCTAAAGGCTGTACCTAGAGATGCCCTGTTGAGCGCTGTCTTTTGATGTCTCACACAGCCTGAGCTGAGCCTGAGCTCACATCAATCAGCATCCTGCTCCAGGAGCAGCTTTACTAACATACTTACCTAGTAAGGCCTCGAGACAAACTGAAGAATAGCTCTTTACACCAAGAGGCCCTAGAAATATGCACACAGACCAGTAAAACTCCGGTCCTGGGCAAATTAGCTGAATTTTCATCTAGTTTCTGGAGCCAGAAACTCCAAGACTCTTTTCATAGCAATTTTTCACCACAAGCAAAAAATTATTCTGAAAGAGAAAAAAGAAATCTAAGCAATGGAAATTAGTTATTATGAAGTCCCTTCCATGAATTACACTATAAGCTTTTAGAGAGTTAATGTGCTTGTGAGAAAGGGAATAGGAAGCCTCTTTTGCTAATTAATCAATCAGGCAAATAGCATCATCCTCCCATGCTGACAAAAAGGAATTAGTCCATACAGCAATTGTCTTCTCCTCATTGCAAAGAGCATGAAGAAAAAGAGGCTTCATCCGAGAAGCCTCAGGGATGTTTGCACAGTCCACACAGGAATTACAAGCAGGCTCTATTCTCAAGAGCATGTTGCCATTGGGTCGCTCTCTAAATTTAGATTTTACTCTTAACTTGAACCTCTCTGTGAGGACGCAGGCCAGATATTGCTTTAGAAATCAATTTGCCTTGTAAAAGGCAAATACCAAGAAACCTGACTCGTTCTAGCCATGCCTCCTTCTACTCCACAACCAGAAGGGCTCTAACCAGGGCAAGAGCATTCAGGAAGTCACTGCTGCCAACCTCTCCTACCCCACATTTTGCTCCCCTCCGTGCTCCAGAAAAAAATATCAGAAATAATTACTGCAGTGCCAGCAATATACAGTGAATAAAATCTAGTTCACCTCTTCTTCCAAACCTGTTAAATAAGCCTTGACACCTCCCCTGACCAGTGCTTCTCCAAGTGTCTGGAGAGAGCCATTTTGACCAAAACAAGATAGCCATGGCTTCTTTAAGGTTCCGATTTTTTTGCACTGTAATGATATAAGGTCTCCCCAAAGCCTGAACTCATAATTTCAACTATACAATTGGAAATCAGACTACTTCTCCTTTTATTACATAGGAATTCATCATAGATTGAGTCATCTATACACATTCTTCCTCCAATGTGCTCTGTTATAAAAATTCATATCAATAACACTGAACAACAAGATCCATGGAAGAGAGTGCCAGAGAACTGAGCACCTCTTTTTCCAGTTACTAAACAGCACAGGCCATATTGTGCTTTCTCATAAGAAACATGAGAAGTTACACCGATTTGAAGGGATTTTTCATGCAGCAAAACATTTCATTCCCCTTGCACTGTTTTAATTTTCAGTTTGTGCTGTCAGCATTGATATCCCTGAGGAGAGTATTTTGGCAGAAAATATGGGCACGTCCTTTACCACCTCTGAAACATTTGGACCAGAAAGGTTTTGGAGGAACTTGATGTGGAAAGCATTATTCTCTTTCCAGAAAGAGGAGTCAGAAACTTAAGCAGTTTCATACTACTGATGGGCTAATCTCTTGCTTTGCATTTGTCTCGTACAGGGAGATTACACTCTTTCAGCAAAGCTGACTAATCAAGATCACGTCACCGTCGCTTGTGCCGAATTTACTGTGAAAAATTATTTAGACTATTATTAGCAGCAAACCAATTTCATGAAAGATACAGACTACCAAAACTATTCAAGCCAAGTAGGCTGCTTGCATGCTACAATGATTCTGAAGAAGATAATCCTCACGTGGTGATTCTGATGCTGTTCCTCTTTAGAATTTGCTATTTTCAAGAAGTTACTAGATCCTCTAGTGGTAATTTTATCTCTAAACGCACACTGTAGCCTACTTTTTCCTTCTAATATATACAGCTGTAAGAAGAAAGTATCCAGTACCAACACTCTCATCTTAGGATGAAAATAGCATGAGGCAGAACAGGCGAGAGCCTAAACACTTTTTTGCAGTGAGTTACGGAGGTATCCATTTCTAACACAGGCTAAAAGATGACTTTCACATATATCACATCTTATGCAGTTACAGAACTCAACATCTTAAATCTTCTCTGGAGCCTATCTGGAGATTCCGCTAGCACAGCTTTTGTTATAACCACAGAACAAAAGCAAATAGGATGAGCATACCTTTTTTCCAGTGATCGATGTCCTGTCACTGGATTCATATCACCCTAGTCTTCTGGAGCCTACCTGGAATTTTTTGTTCTGTAATGTCTTTTAAGTGATGTGTGAACCATTCTGTACCTAGGCTATGTGCTCTTCTTGCTTCTCAATAAATTCATAATGAAAGACTGTTTTTTCTCATTTTTTGGTCATGATTCTAGGATCTCCCCAAAGTTTAAGGAGGGAGGGGGAAGGGGTTGATGAGGGAACCAAGTTCAAAGAGCACATTTTAAATATGAAGTATCAGTCATGTTTACACATATTTTATATTCACAGAGGACAAACTGTTCCTTGCTTTGAAGCCCCAGGAGAAGTAACACAAATTATATTCCAAGCGCAGCACATCCCCAAACCATCTCATTCCAGGAGCCTTTGTAGCTGGCGTAGCTGATGGGTAGATAGATAACCAAGCATAGGGCAGCACATGGGATTAGGATCTTGGGTTGGAGAGTGTAGAGACCTGTTTGGGATCCTGCCCTGGAGTAGGGTTGAGTTATGATTTGGAAAGGTATGGGCAGGAATCAGAGACACAGGAGGCTCCTGGAGCTGAGCACGAGTTTACAAAGGCCGGTCACGAGCATTGGGCTGCACGCCTTGTGTTGGAGAGGTTCAGCATGTACAGCTAGGGCAGCTGTGCCGCACATCTGGCCACCCAGGAGCTCTGACATATGGCCTCCATCCTACACACCCACATTCTGCAGCTCAGACAAATTCCTGAGCAGCCAAAGAATCCCTGGCGCACAGATGACCAACACCTCAGAGCGGCCAAGAGCTAGCAGCAAGGGAGAGCCTCTTGTTTTCTTCTTGGGCAGCAAAACTCTCACCTGCTACCCCAGCAAAGGAGAGCAAGTCTGAGACCTGCTCACACAGGGAGGCTCACCACAGCCAAACGTGAACCAGCAAGCACACAAGATGGGATAGAGCACATGTAATACGCTGGACTTTCAGCCTGTTTCTATTATACCCTGGTCTGGAGAAGGAAAAAAGAAGAAAAGAGAAAAGAAAGAAGGCCAAGGTGTTCACCACAGTTTTGACCGCCACTCCCCAAATCAGGGTTCAAATTATGCTGTTTTGGAAACAATTCATCCAAGACACCATCATTGCTGCATTTTAGGTCCACATAAATAATAAAATAGTATCATTATACAGATACAAGAACTTTTTTTTCCTCCTCATGTCAGCAGCTCTTCAGATTCATCTCTCTCCCCCCACGATTCCCATGAGATACCAGAAGAGCCATACCTGGAGGAGAAGCTAACAAAACTCCATTCAGCAGCAGCATTCACACAAGAGTCCACTTGCTCAGCTCTGTTTCACTGTAATCACACAGCAAAAGCATGACTAAAACCCAAATTCCTGCCACCAAGCTTCTTGGTCTGTTATCTGATGAAAGACTCAGCAGATTCAAAGCAGACACAGTGCTAGTTCAAGCACTTGTACTTGAAACTGATCCCATAATAGCCGAGATCCTCTTAGCCAAATTCACCAGGTTCCTTATAGCCTTGGGCACATCTGAAGGGGCCCCCAGGCCCACCACAGCAAACAAGCCAGCCTTTGCCTCCACAGAGTACAGAGGCTTCCCCAGGGCATCTGCAGCAGAATCTGCGGTAAGAGGTCTCAGCTAACCAAAAAGCAGGAATTCAAATCTCTAAAGCACCAGAAGTCTGGCCCTTGAGATCTTCTGACCCTTCACTGTCCAGCTCACACACAAACATTGCAGAGCCTCACTCCCAGCACCAGCGGAAGAGCATTTGGCTTCCTGTCACAAAAACTGCTTGCCCTTTTCCTGTGGGAATTAAACTGAAAAACCAAGACTACATCTTAAACCCACATTCCACCACTTAAGCTGGAGCTGTCTCAATAGCAGGAGAAAGGTATGTTTGTCATAACACAGAGACAGGGAGATTTGTTGTCTAAAAATCATTCAGGGGTTGGCAGCTCAAGATCTCTGCTGTCCTCTAGATTAAAAAGGGCTTTACTCCTTCAGCCTAAGAACTGCCTTGGTTTCTTCCTTGAATTCCTGTTTCTAATCAGACACCATGTTGGCATGGTCGAGCAACAAAACCAGAGGTCATCTTCACTGATCCCAGCACAGAAAGAGAATCCCTTGCCGTCCCAGAAGACCTGTGGTATATTCATGCTATCACGCCTGAATTCTAGCACATCTTGTAGCTACTGCAGTTATCTTTCTGAAGTAGCCTCAAAAAGCTTAGTAAGGGCTTTGTAGCAACAGCCAGGCTCTGAACACTGCTCAGCTGTGCACAGGTGAGAGCAATATCCTCCCGGGATGTGCAGCCTGAGCAAGAAAGTGGCGGGGTTTTGCTGAAACAAAGATCTGTGCATTTCCACACAGTTCTCTTTTGAAGTGAGGGGTATGAGGCACAAGGGAACCCCGTGGCCAGATTCTGGGCCAGATTCTCAGCCCTTGCTGGCAAGATTGCCTGAATTGGAAGTGTCTTTATGCTGTTACTTCTGTTATGTTGAAAGACGCTACTGTTTCCATAAAGATCCATTGCTTATATTTCTTATACACCATCTCCTATGCTCTCCAGCACAGCCCTAAAATAATCCCATCGTGGCTCCATTTTGTTATTTTGATGGTGTTCTGCAGCATGAGAAAAGAGAGTAGGGGGAGCAGGAACATCTAAACGGTGTTATTCCAACTGAAATCAAGTTTTTGTCCCAGAAGACACAGGGAAGGTAAAGCATGAACTTTTCTTTACCCTCAGCTCTCATGTAATGGAGCATGATGAAGAATCCACCTAGAGCACAAACTCCAATCTCTTTAACGGATCATTCGGAAGCAACCTTCCCAGGACTGACAAATGCTTCAGTGAGACAGATGGGATGGGAGTCTGCTCCCCAGGAGCTCCCACAGGGCTCAGGCAAACACAATGATCAGTGTGCTACAAACACTGATCGGCTAAAGCTGAGCTAAAACAGCTACTACAGCGTTTCTACCAAGTCATGCACACCCTAGTCACAGGGTCTTCTGTGTCCCAGCAGGCACAGTCCCAGACTGCCAGACACGAACAGATCTCCCACCACTCCTTCATACCAGCACATCCCTGGTTCAGCGTGAAGGTCCACCCACAAATCCAGCTCCCACCCAGCCTCCTTACAGGGCTGTAACTGCTGAGACTCCCATTTCTGTGCAGCAGTAGGATGAGGCATATGCTGAGATCAAGCAGCCGAGAACAGGAAAGCCTTCCCGACCTCACATATGGATGCAGGACCTTCCTCATGCAGTGCAAGAACGCTGACTGTGGCAGATATGAGGGCAAAGAGTCACACATTTTACCCTGCAAGAGCAAGGGGGAAGTCTTGCTTGAATTGCTGTCAGCCTTACAGATTGCTTCCGTTTCCCCTCAACACACATACCTCCAGGAGGCCTCAAAAACAAGTACTCTGGCCCAGCATTGGCTGGATAATGTGGAACTATTTAAAAGTAAGAATTGTAAAAAAATATTTTTTGAAGCAATCCTTTGCAGACTAACACCCACAGGGTTAACTTTCTGCTGCCTGCACTCTTCCCCTGCTGCTCAGCCCAGTCTCCCCTTGGAGGCAGGGACACTCTCTGGTGCTTCAGCACTGCCCTGACCCAGGAAGGAGAGCCATTCATATCACGAGAGCTACATTCAAGCCCAGCTTCCCTCTTGCCTCTCTAGTGCAAACATTATGAGCTGGCCTTAAAATGAATCTGAACTCAAGCATGCAGGTGTCTACAACAATCTCCCCAACAGAGTACAAAATAAATAAAAGAAATACAGAATGGACAAAACAATTAAGGGGAAAAAAAAAAACATGGGAAGAAAGTCAGAAGTAAAGGTGCCTTTGTTCTGCCCTTAACACATAAAGTGAGATGCAAGATGTTTGCATAGAAAGATCCCATTCCTGAGGACTTAAAAACCTTCTCCTCCCTCTGTTTCTCTCATGAGGCTACTCTGTTCCTCACCCCTGTACCTCCCTCCCAGAAGCCCTTTATGTATTTCTCCAGCCAGCGAGACTGAACAAGAACACCACATTCACCAAGTGATTC
>VZTA01026213.1:229218-265140 GCA_013398855.1 Mohoua ochrocephala
CCCTCTCGCATAAAGGGCCGGCCGGCTGAGAGGAAGAGGTTTACTCGGTGTAAGGTGATGTTATACAACTTTCTCCCTCTAGCAAGTGCCGGAACTGTTCTGGTTTAACCCTCTGACACCTTGACCCAGCCCATTCAAAGTCCCTCTTTTAATTTCTTTTAAGCGGCCTACACCCTTAACGCACAGCAATGCAGAACACCTACCGAGCTCTGACCCAGCAGGCAAACAACAAAAGCGCTTTATCTCGAGGGACGCGTTATCGCCCAACTCCCGCTCCCTGAGCAAACATCAGCCGTGGCCGGGGACAGCCAGGCTCCTCTGCCCAGTGCCCGGGCTGCTGGACAGTGAAACAGCACTGAGCTGCCCCCCTCAGCAGTTTGTACCACGATATGCTGAGCTGGGGGGGACAGTCTTTCCTCATAGGACTCAACAAGTCCCTAATCCCCAGGGAGGAGGCAGCGATGCCGCAAGGTTTTCCAGAATGCGTGTCGGCACTTTCATGTCCCAGCAAGGCCCCACGGGAGCATGGCTTGTTCACTGAAGGGAGGTGGCTGAACAAGCTGCTGCAGTTCACAGCAGTGCTTTGACTCTCTGTGAATCTGTAATAAAGCTCCAAACGGGGAAAAACATTGTCAAAACAGCCTGAAATTATCTCTACTCATACTTCGATAAGGCAGACACCAGCTTGCTTCATAGACAACCCCCCCATCAGCAACGCTCACTACAGTGCAAAGCCCCATCAGCCAGGAATTATCGATACTCCTGCAACCATTTTGTCATCAGTTTTTAAGAGAAAGATGACAGTGAGAACATATTTGCTGGATTTTTTACTTCTCAGACTTGTTTAGCAGCAGTGGAAGGAACAGGTGGGAAGTAACTAGCCAGCTGTGACCTGCTAGCTCTCCCTAAGCTGCATCTGGCTGTGGTTGGAGGGAAATCAGTGGTCGGAGGCTCAGCATGGGAACTGCTCACCTACACCATTTCTACTTTCAGGGCTTCAGAGAGTTCACAAATGAGTGCTGCTCCCTTGAGTAAGGAGGTCCACAACTGCTCAGCCTCCCTTTTTCAAGTAACAGCCCAGATGAGTCATAGCAAAGATTGCAGTGCCTGTGTCTTTTTTTAGTGAGTTAAAAGTTCTCATGGCCACTTTTTTCCTCCCTGAAACTTGGCCCTTCTCTACCACAACTGCAGAAACTACCAGCAAGTAAGGCTTGGCGAGCTAGATACACTGGGACAGCAGTGCCCCAATTGCTGGCCAGACAGGCCACAGGTTCTTCTCGCCACACGAGTGCTACACACCTCACCTTTCCTGAACGTCACACGTCACACGCAGGTGGAAGAGCCAGCCTGTGTACATGCAGACAGCTCAACGCCTCTCAGAAACACTGCCTTTGTTGTAGGCACTCAGACAAGCCTGTGCCCACCCTGCTTTCCACCAAGGCCATCAGAAGGATGATCCTGAGCCGGTGGTACCAGAGAAAATCATTTTCCAAGAGCTCCTGGGATTCATTATAGAAACTACCCACAAGCACTGATTTTTCTGGAAACCAAGCCAATTGCCAGCTTTCCTGAGGGCCTGGCAGCCTCTCCTCTCCCACTGAGAGAGTTCACACCTGGCCTCCTGATACAGAAAAGACCATCATGAAACACAGATGGGGCTGCAGTGCCTCAGCTGCAAGAGCGCTGCCAGGACCAGCGCTTAAGAGTAGCCCACTGCCTGCTTTGAAGGGCTCTCTAAACAGGCGACAAAGACCAAGCCACAAGCCTTACAAATTGCCCCACTGGGACCTTGCTTGTCAGAGCAAATCTAGTGTCATACACCAACACAGTCCAAGTGCCTTGAAAGTTTCCAGTTAGACAATCATCTTGATTTTTATCAAAGCCACTTAGCCACTTTTCTAGAGTCCCCCCGCATGAGGAGATATTTATCACTGAAGTGTTCATGGCTTAAGTATCATTTGTGTCTATAGTAAGAGATGATTTCAGCCTACATTGACAAGGCAAAGCTTCCTCCTCAGAGCTAGAGCAACACCAACCCCAGCACAGTACTACTGTTACCCCTTCTGACCTCAGCAGCCAGCCAAAAATGTAGGGAGTGGTAAGTTTCCATTACAAGCAGATCTGGTAGCTGAATGAGGTGTTCCCTCCGTTCCTTGCAAAGAATGCACAAATTCCTTTTTTCTTCCCCCCCCCCCCCCCCCGATGAACACAGGAGAGATCAAACAAGCGATGTATTTGCTCACATTCTCATGTCACCTTTTGAAATTCATTTAAACTCTGTTTAAAAGCCTCTTCAAACTTTGACAGTGGCCCTGGCTATTCCTGCTACAGGGCTCAAGGACACTGCCAGTTGTGGGCCACTGACCCTTTCCGTGCCAGAAATTACTGCCCTGCAGAGAGGACAGCTGAGCACAGCATACACTGCTCCCAAGCCACCTCCAGCAACAGGCTGGTGTGCTAACAAACCTGACAATACCAGGCATTAATAGATCTGCCCAGCCCCTGCAGCAAATACACAGCCCCTTCATTAACAGCTTCAGCTGCCAACACAAGACTCAGCAGATTTTGTTTCCTGAGAATCACCCTCAGATCACTGACTCTTACATCCTTACAAACCCATCTGCAGCTGAGCTTCTCCCTCAGCCCAGCACGACCCCCCCTGCCGTCCCACGGCAAGCTGATCCTACTGTGGGAAAAAAAAAAAAGGGGGAGATAAAAGGGGAAGACTCAGAGAAAAAGGGGAAGACAAGGGGGGAAAGGGAGGGAAAAAAAAGGGGAGGGAAAGGGTGGGGGAAGTGGGGGAAAAAAAAGGGAGGGGGAAGTTTAAAAAAGAAAAAAAAAGGAAAAAAGGGAACAAAAAAAAGGGAAAAAAAGGAAATCACCACTGTTGGGGAAGATGAAGGATACTGGGTTTGTGTCTCCTTAGGCAGCTCACTTCATAGTCAGGAAGGAGGAACAGAGGAAAGGGGAGAGCTGGAACGTGTGTTCAGTAGCAGCGAGCCATTAGGACAGACTTCCTCGATCATTACAAGAACACCATCATTTTTCCCTCCTCAGTCCTTTCACACTTGAAAAGTCAATAGCCAGCTGAAGCCCCTGCTGCCCATCATGTGTGAGGGAGGAGTTCCAGTATTTCCACCTTCAGGTAGCATTAGGGGTCTTAACTCTTTCCTACTTCTGCCACTAAAGGGGAGCGGGTGGGTGAGTGTAGCAGCGTGTGCAGATTCTCCCTCCACCACCAGTTTCAGTGAGGTTTAGTCTGTTTGCAGTTTGACCTCAGTCTGTTCGTGTCTGCAGCAGCCCTTGCTGAAATTGATAGAAAAGATCCCCAATTAAGGTGGGAATTAAATTCCTCCTCTTTCCAAGCAGTCTTGAAGGATTTCTTTCTGCTCTTTAACTCTGCTGCACCCTTCATGCAAGGAGAGGGGCTGAAATGCCCCCCTCTACTTACTTTCACCAAAGTGGAAACAGGGGAGGGTGAGCCTGATCTGAAAATTGTACTCCAACCTGTGTTGCCCCACATAAGGCTAAGAGATGTTTTCAGGAGGTTTAATTCCACCTTCTTTTGTTGGGATTTTAAGGCTGCTCACAAAAGTATCATTATGAAATTGGGTTTCTGGTCTTTTACGGGGTAGATGCTTGTGGCTTGAGAAATACTTGATCTTTTCCCATGAAGGGGAGAAATTAGGTGTGCTTCCTTTCAGGTATGGGATGTGTTTTCTCCCCCCATCCCAGCCCTAGGAATACAAAATAAACACGGCCTTATCTGGTTTTGCAGAGATCAGAATGTTTTCAAGGCTGAGTACCACGTGCTGTCGTGACTTTTGTGAAAAAGAAGAGTACTGAATGCTGAGGAAAGGATCGCTCCTAAACACTTCCGAACACTTGGGCCCTAAAAGTACTGATTGCATTAGTTTCTTCATTACCATGATGCCTTTTAGGCTGGTCAAAAACTCTGCATTAAGATATAATACTTAGGACTTGTTTAGTGTATTTTAACAAAAAAGGGAACCCCCTCTTCTTTTTTCCTGTGTTACAGAACTTTTAAAAAAAAATTTTAATCATGCTTGCTTCTCACACTGCACTAACAGCTGACTCAAAAGACCCTGAACTATTTTCCCTGTTGACTGGGTTCAGTAAAGGAAAAAGCAAACAGCTACATTATGAAGAGTCTGTTAGATACCCAGATTATTGTCATTTTAAGTGCCAGTGTTGCTAATAAAAACACAAAAGTGATAGGCCCGTGAATACTCCCTAAAGTAATGTTCAATATTCCAGAGCCTGAAATCCATGACACAGTAATTATTATCTCTGTTTTGTTTCCAGGAGAAGCTGAGGCCAGTAGCACAGCTGGGAATCTCCTACACTTCCAGACTGCCAGCCCAGCATCCCCCCTAGAAACGAACTGTCCCTTTCCTGTCTCTGACGTGTCTTTGGATCCTCAAGCAAGAGGCTGCCCCGAGGGAAAGCGAGGAGCCAGCCCATGACTCACCTGCTCCCAGACCAGTTTCATCCATCTCTCTCCTCCAGCAGGGAGGGAGAGGGGCTGTGCCAGCTCCCCACCTGCACGGGCTGGGGCAGTGCGAGACCTCAAAGCTTTGTGAGTGCACAGGGCAGGTTCGGCTGCAGCCGGGGTCAGCCACAGGCACGGCGTCGGGGGGCTGTGCCAGCAAACACCAGTGCTTTTCCCAATCCCCGCTGAAGCGGGCAGCACCAGGTGCGCTGCTGAACCAGACCGGGCGCGGCTCTCACCCATTACAGCCAGTCTCCGAGATCCTTCACCTTGAGTCAGCCGCTGGCAGGGCTTCCAGGGAGGCAGTCTGCTTTGTGTCTTCCACCCCAGGGCTGCCCTGGCTGTCGGGAGAGCATGGGCACACAGTGCTACACCTCTGTTTTAGGACAGCGTTACAAATCCTTTTGGCTAAGGTACACTTCTATAGGAGGGAATAAACAGTGTCTAGAAGCCATTGACTCAAAACAGGGTTTGAACTGCTGGGATAAACACGCTCCAACCCATACGAATGCACTTCTATGAGCTGACAACCGGTTTTTATCTGGTTAGCACTGAGCTCATCAATTAATTACAGACCAGCACGTCCACACCGTGGTTTCTCTGTGATCTAGTCAAGTCAATTTTCCAAAACACTTTTACCTAACCCAGTCACAACCGAATATGTAGAAATATATTTCCTGATCAGGGACAGCAGAGCAAGGTCAGGACTCCCAGGCGCACAGCACACATAAACGCAGCCCTTCCAAACCCATTACAGAAACTCGCTGGGGCTGCTTACACTACCCATGCCCACCCCAGCTCTCTTGCAGGGGCTGCTGCACTCCCCAGTGATGCTGGGGGAAAGGGGTACGTGCCTGGGTCTGATCTGCTTTATGTTAGAAAGGGTAACGTTAAGTCTAAACTGCTGAGGAAGGTTTGTGTTCGGCCCCCAGCCTGCAAAAGGAAGGTAACAAACAGCTGAGGAGCAGTAGCATCTTAAACAGCTGCAGCTGTTTCCCCAGTGAACGTGATTCAGAGCCACAGTGTTCAAGAGCTGAAGCTCAGAACATAGCAACGATTCTTGCAAAATATTTTGCTTCTTGTCTTTTTTTTTTTCTTCTCCCCCACACAGCTTTTTAACCTCTTGGTGCCTATGCCGAGTTCCTCCCAAAAATAGGTTTCAGGGTGGAACATACTTGCCACTTGATCCATGGCTTGCTAAATTTAGCCAAACACAGACTGCCTGTATAAGATGGTTCTCTTGAAATGTCAGTAGCCACAAGTAAAGTTGCCAATGTCATCCAGGAAGTGGGACACCACAGCAGTTATATTTTTTACTTAAAATAATAATAAAAAGAAACTTTCATACTCTGTGGAGATGCAACCATAAATTTGATTCCAAAAAGTAGAGAGAGTAAAGAAAGAACAGACTTCAACAATGCAGCACTTGAGCCAGAAGAGAACCTTTGTTTTAACATATGCAGAAGAGATTAACTCTTTGTATTTGACTAGAATCACTAACAGCTGAAAAAGAGAACAATCCATCTCAGCTGGCTTTTGGCGTTACAGAGTTAAAGCAGAAAACACAGTGATAGTCTAGCGGAAGGAAAAGAAGAATACACCGACATAACACGCAGTTCCACCTTCTTAAGTTATCAGGTGTTCGATGTCAACATCTAACTTTATAAATATATGGCTTCTGAAAAAATTACAAATACCCAGATGGTCCTCCATTCAACAAGGCACCATGATCCACGAAAACAGTTTTCCCAGGAGAAACATGGAAAACTTAGCAGGGGTGACACCACAGGCTGCTAAAGAGCCTTTCTTTTGCAGTCCCTAGGCAGCTGTTTCTCCCTGTGCTCCTTGCAGCATCTCAAAGAACCAAGTTCTGACAGTCAGCATCAGCCTAGGTGTAAATATTCCCAAAGTAGCTTTTAAAAATATATATGTATAAAAAAGGAACGTTATCTATGAACTTAAGCCCATGTTTAAAGAATTAAAAATAAACAACACACTTCTTTAAAAATTATCTGGCAACAGCACCTTTAGAACCAGAGAAGCTCCTGTAGATGGAGTATCAGATCAGTTTATCTCTCCATGAAGGAGAAGGCAGGAACCTGAACTAGGAATAATGCTTCCAGCCACCTCTTCTCCCACTTCCATCCTTCCTAAAGGGAGAGTAAGAACTGCTAGTGAGGCCAAGTCAGTCAGGGGTCAGTCCTTAAGGCAAGGGAGTGCTGAATGAACTCCATCAGCTCCACTTTGCAAATTCCCCCCTGCATCCACAGACACCCCTGCCTAGGCTCTGCTAGGTCTTGCAGCTTGGAAATGACCCCAGTTGTAAGTAAGTTCCTCTCTATCAGCATGTAAGACCAGTCACCTGCTTTACATTCAGAAACATGAGCTACTTGCTGGGAGCTCAGCTCAGCTAAGCTAATGGGAGGAGGAATATAAACATGGGTGCAATTAAGAACTTGTTAGAATGCAAAATCATCATGGTTCGCACCCAAAGTCTATAGAAAAGCAAAGCAAAAGCAGAGCTCAGCTGGCCCAGGGCTGCTGAGGTTCCCATCCCAGGATGTACAAACAAATGAGGACCTAAAACCTGGAGGAGGTTAGGAAGCATGTCTGAATGTGGGGCTCTGAGACGAGGCTGGGGTATAGGAACACCCGGGCTCAAGAACTGTCTTGTTGTGTTGGCAGCAGTGATGTCTCAGATGTCAGTCAGTAAAATGTGATATTGCACTCTCCTGGCAAACTGAGACGCTAGACTTTAAGATGCCTTTGGGGAATAACCTGTTGCATCTCAAATTTAGCTAACTGTCTGGGCAACACAGAGCTATTTTCAAGATGAAGATGCCTGAACTTATCCTCCCAGAGACTGAGGCAAAGGAATGAGAGATTAACTGTGAAAAATGCATGCATATGGAGAAATAGAGTTGTTATTCAATATCATGCAACATTTTCCCATTTGAAGAGCTGCCTGACTCTTCAGATAGATAAGCTTCTGGCTGTGATGGGATGGTTGTGGGAAGGGATAATGCAGGGTTTCGGACAGCTATGGGAGAAGAATGTGTTCACTATGCAACCAGTAGTAGAGATGCTGCAGTGTTTTGTCATCAGTATTTTGCAGAACTCTCCATAAACTGTTGGCCTACTTGCCCAAAGTCACAGGTGATTATCTTCCTATCCAATATAAATTTGTAAGACGTGGGTGTCACTGATACTGGGACAGTGTAACTTGCATCCTTCCTGGCATTCGGTGATCAGTAAAATAATCCGAACTATGTGCAGAGAATGACTATGGCAGGAAAAAGGGGGAGATGCATGATTAAAACCAGTGGGTGGAGCCAACAGCATCAAAATTGTGCTGATGCATCTTCCCCATATTTTATATTTTAAACATAAGCTCTTTTCCTCCCTCCGCTAGATATCTCTAGGGTCAACTGAAGATCCAGCAGGTATATAGTTTCACAGTCCCCAAGGCAGCAACATAAAAACATTCACCTTTTTTTTCAGCTTGCTTAGAACTTTTGGAGTCCTGATGACTGCGGCACAAATCAGAAAACTCAACAGAGTTCCTTGGAGATTTTCGCCAGCATAAAAGCTGCAAGCTAAAAGGGAAGCAGGGCCTTTATTCTTAATTAATTCTTATTTAATTCTAATATCTAGCAATCAGTTGGATGAAAATCTCTCTTTGTTTAACATTCAACAGCTGCTGTTCTATTAATGCCTCCATAAGCTACTAATCTGGGTTCCCCAAGGAAGACCTCCAGCAAGAAAACTCTGAAAGAAATATCAGATCTTAAAAACTGTGGGCCTTTTTTATCTGTAAGAAGTGGGAGGGAGGGATGGAGCAGAGGGTTCAGAAGCACTTTCCAAAGTTTTCAGAGGCTTTGCACAGTTGCACACTCTCTTTAGTTTCAGAGTTCCTGGCTGGGAGTTTCCACTTTTCACAGCCAGCTGCAGCTACAAGCTGTGCAGATGCATAAACGCCCCAACCAGCATGAGGAAGGTAGAGCCCAGCAGGGAAATGCAGGGCACAGCCTGAGCAGATACTGTCAGATTTGTACACCTGCAAACTTCCAATCATAAGAAACGGACCTGAAGCATCATCCTGGGCCAGAGCTCCTCTGGGTGCTAATAGTTTCAGAACCTGAGGCAGAGCCTTTGATTGCAAAGGCTCTTCCTGTTTGTGGTGTAAATGTCACTGTCTGTTAAGAAGAGAGAGAACTGCCTAGGCCATGGCAGCATCACTCAGGTTACACTACTGTCTTGGCCAGCAGTGGGGTAAAACAACCATCATTTAGTCCAGTGCAAATGTTATTCTCATTATGCTTGTGCCAAGTGATTTGCTAGTTCAGCTAATCTGAATTGGCTGTGGGTACCCGAATGCCAAATAAGCACTTTCCCCTCTTTAATTATAGTCTTTATGTTTCATGATTTAGGTTGCTCCTGTCATTGTTTGCAAGGAGGATGGGGTTGCATAACAGTGTGTAACACGATACAGCTGCAGACGGGGCTGCTCAACCAGCACAAGCCCAAATAGAGAACAGCTTCTTCTGTTAACCAGCAGCTGAACAACAGCAGGGAAATCTCACCCATCCCTTTTCCACTGCTAGGGGAAAGGGAAGGCCTGTGGGCTGTCCCTTTACGCTGTTTATGTCTAGCTCATTACAACCACCAGCATATCGGTGAGATTCAACAAAATTCTCTCTGGTGAGTTCTGCCTAGAAGGGGAACCCAAACTGGTTCTGTGTGGAGAGTTGCTTTTGGTGAGAGTTTTGCCATCTTTATTTTAAGAAAATGGGAAAGTCACCCCTACAATTTCACTTTTCACTCACTGAGTGTCAAACCCAGTAGGTCTCCCTCAGGCAAAAATCCAACCTGTGTCAGCAGGACTGTTCAGTTTGTTTGTTTGGGTTTGTTTTGTTTTGTTTTGTTTTGTGCAAGGCCTGTAGGATCCAGTCCAGCAGCTCTTCAGCCATCATGTTCGGGTCCAGGATTAGTCTGTACTTGACCGGATCCTTGTACTTCGGAGGGAAATTCTGTGGGAAGAAGGGAGAGTATTACCTTACACATTTCTGTGGCCTACGGGAGGATCTGAGATCAGAGCCTGGGACCAAATTTTTTTCTTGCATTCTTCAACGTAGTCCCTCTGAAGTCACTGTGACCAGATAAGCTATGGAGCATACACAGCCTTATGTGGATGCTTGGACTGAGCGACTTATTTTTAGCTCAGAGCTCTACCTTAAGGGTTGTCTGGATTGTTTTAACAATCCAGAATAGCCCTTGCTGGTACCTGAGAAAATAAGTGAGTTTAAAATCATACAACCGCTTTGGAGTGTTGCAGATGCATGTGGATGTTTATGTTAGTTTGTGAGGCACCTTGCATCCCAGCGTTTTAACAAAGGAAGCTGCACAGATGTCATCATTTTTAAAATCGGTGCAGCTTCTGAGGTAAAAACTACACTGCAACTTATTGGTTTCACTGTTCTACCCAAACCAGAGATTTTAAGTGTGTTCATCGTGATTCTAGAATACGAGGTGTAGGATTTGTCAAATGAAATGAACAGCTGCACATGCTCTTTGCTGTGCAGACACAGACTGAGGAATTTAGAAGCTGATGAGTGCTACTAGATATAGAAAGACCACCTGAAAACCCCACGGGTGCAAATGCTCAGCAACAGAGATGTGACCTAGAAATCCTTTTCACACATGGCTCCTAGTTCAGTGTGTTGCACTGACCTATAATGGCAGCTGAGGAAAAGCAACCTGTGTAACAGAGCAGTTTTTTAACTTGGTGCATGCCCAAACCTGATCCAAGCACATCCCATAGCACTTTGGCTACCGAGTGCGGATTGCTATTAAACAGACTGCTGCCTACATTAGTCAGGAACATTGCTTACTAAGTATGTTCAGACTTCTGGTTGTCTTGCACCAGCCTATTATCTGATCTTAAAAAGCTACCCGGCATTCCCCTGCCGGTGAAGGCGTTGCAGATGGCTACGTGTCAGAACTGCAGCCATCTGCAGATCAGGTTGGTCTGCAGCTCATCATTCGCAGTTCGGGCGGCAAGAGAGGAGAGGGAGAGCGCAACAAAAGCATCCAAAACACGGCCAGCTAAACATGACTTCCATGCCAGTTCAATTTCCTTGGGACTTTCCCAGCATTCTTACCCCAACTGTTCGCAGCAGCGTTAAGATTCAAGATTTCTTTTTCTGGCCCAGGCATCCTAATAGTTCTTCAGCCTGGCTGCAAAACTGTATAAACAAGGATGAAATTCTGGCCCATGCAAATCGTGGCAAAACTCCCACTGATTTGAATGAAGCCAGGCTTTCTCCCCACCACCCCCCTCCACCTTCCAAAATGTATGAACCCAGATTTAAAATACATTTTATAAATAGAGCACTAAAACTGTACTTTCCAGGCTGAATAGAAGAGGGAATATCAAAGATTGTAGCCTTGCTGTTTTCATTAAACTTTCACTGAGGCCGGTTAACTGTGGTGGAACGACAGTTGTGATCCTGTGTTCTCACTGAGATTGTT
The DNA here is from genome assembly GCA_013398855.1 of Mohoua ochrocephala. Taxonomy (NCBI): domain Eukaryota; kingdom Metazoa; phylum Chordata; class Aves; order Passeriformes; family Acanthizidae; genus Mohoua; species Mohoua ochrocephala. Next base: position 240,263 of record VZTA01026213.1, read on the forward strand.
ATCAAAATTAGCAAAAGTAGTTAAGTCAAAAGAGAGAGAAAGCTGTGAACAAAGTCAGGCCCCAGCTCCTGGAACTTTCTTCCAAGTGTTCTCAGAGTGCCTGTTTGCCTGCTTAACTGCAATTCATCTTTCCTTCTCCCCTGTCGCTTATGGACTCCAGTCCTCAGTAGGATGCTAGATTCCTTGGCAAAGAGATGCAGGCTGTGTCGGTACCATTCTTCAAACTTCACTGATCATTAACTCATCTGCAAAATCCCTTCCAGATATCTTACTGCTTCCCCTGTGCTGCTCCAATACATCAGCATACCTCCAGACAGCCTTAAAGATTTTGGTTCTGGGGAAAAAAAACAGAACTCCACAACACTCAATGAGCACCGGGCTTTTCAGGGAGCCTGTGTTGATTCAGGGAATGCTCCCGAGGGAACAACATGCTGTACCTTGCCCGCTGATAAGCAGCAGCAAGCCATTCAGCAGGGAACTGCATGGTCCCACTTCCCAAGAAATGTAATCCCTCTAAGTCAACAAGGCAGGCAGGGCACCGATAATTTTCTCTGAACAGAGCAGACATTATTACATGTCTGGTAGTGAGCGAGCAGAAGTTGACACTATGTGTCTTCATTACCACAGAAAAAGTTTTCACAAATAGAGCTGTCTGAACTCTCTCCAAGTGTTTGGGCAAGTCCAGAGCAGTGTCTCTCTGACCAGGTCACCTGTGGTCTGCAGAAAGCTGATGGAGTTCAAGGGTTACGCTGTTGCTATTCTTTGTCCACCCTCTAAATCACATCTAAAGCTGTTAGGAAAGGCAAGTACTTCCCTACCAGGAATCAAAGCAGGATGGGATGTGGCAGAAGCAAGGAGCAAATGATGGGGTTTGCACCAAGTGCAGGGAAGAGGCACATTAAACCATGAAGAGTAGTGAAGAGATCTCATCACACTTTCTCTCCAGAGATTTGTCCCATGCTATAAAAACACTGGAAAAATTTCTGAGCTAAGCAGATTTCTTTCACTGAATGCACAAAACCCGTGCTCTCCCAAGGCTCGCAGGGACCGACAGCCATTAGAGGGCAGCAGGTATCTAACACATGCATTGATGGATCCCTTTCTGATACAGGATGTCCCAGCCTGCAGAACTCACTGGGCAAAACAAGAGAAAAGGTATTTACGTAAAAAAAAAAAAAACCTCCTTAAAGAAGCATTGTCAGCCAAGCACCTACCCACAGGCGGTACAGCCACATGGCATCCTATGCCAGGAATAAAAGTGTTGTAATGTCTCATCCTGAATGAGCCATCTACCATCCTACCCAGCTATTATCCTGGACATATAAGAAAGAATTGCCTTTCTGGCAAACATCCTGACTTAACAGCTGAATGGAAGTCTGGAGTGAAATATTCGTCCCATGGGCTGCCCTCAGCTTCCAGCAATGAAAATAGAAAGGGGAGGAGGGGGAAAGCCCCGAAACACTTGAGCTGGGATACTTGTGACTTGAGCTGAGCTACTTGTGACTGTGACGTTACTTGTTTTGCAAGGAGCAATAAAAGCTGACCCTGCCACATCGGTACAATCTCCATTGCTTTATGTCACCCGGTCCTTAGGTGAGTGGCCTGGACACTGAAGGCAGGGTGTACTCAGAGCACTCTACCAGCAGAGCATCCCGAGAGCAAGCATCAGCATCCGCCTGTGGAGGAGAGGCAGGGCTCTGCCCCTTGCTGAGCACACTTCGGCAGGAGGCACAGTTTCACTGGCAGCTCCTCTCCATCCCACTGATCCAAAGGTGAAGCCTCTCAGCAAGCATATGGCTAGAGTGGAAATAAACCGGCCTGGCAAGCCAGCAGCCACTCCGCTCCCATCACTGAGAGCGACTCACTCATCTGCTCGCGTTGCCAACACTGAGGCAGCAAGGGCTTAAGCCCAAGTCAGAGACTTGAAGCACAACATGATGCCAGTGATTTCAAGTGACAGACACACCCAGAGAACTCCTCAGCCATGGACCAGCTCCAGCAGTCAGCCGCGCACAGGCACAAGATGTCTGCAGGCCCCTGGGGATGCCCCGAGCTGCTGCAGCAGCACCGTGGGGAGCCGACCGCACTCCTGGGCCACAGCCCCACAGCCAGCAGCCAGCCAGGGAACTGCCTCCTTACATACCCCGCGATTACCCCGGTTTTAACAGGGGAAACTTCTCCTCCCCTGGCCATGAAACAAAATGGGTGCCCTGTCTCAGTGGTGCTTCCTTGCTCTCCAGGCAGGCCAACTGAGACTACTATGGCTGCTGTAACCTGCGGGCTGCTGAGAGCCCTGCGCAGAGATCAGGACACCCCTGCCAGCAGGGCTAACGTGGCTCGTGGGGGTCTGCCCACGACTGTGCCAGCCCCAGGCATCTCCCGTAGGACAGGGCTGTGGGGAGCTGGAGACAGGCCCTGCTGCCGCATTGTTTGGGCCAGAGCTGATGGCCCTGGCGGCTGACATGGGGTCTCGGCTGTGAGGGAGGCCTGGTTGGCCAGGCAGGACCTAGGAGCTGGCGCTGCCCCCAGGGTCCGAGCGGCTGGGAGCTTTGGATCTCCTGGGCCTCCTGCCCAGCATGGCACCGAGCAGGCTTGGGCAGATGTCTCCTGCGGGACCTGGCAAGCCCATGGCTGCTGTGCCCAGCCTGCTTGCACAGGCAGTGACAGCCATGCACCCCTCCCGCGAGCTGCCCGAGCCCCCTGCCCTCAGCCTGCCAGCAGCTATGCCTGACATCGACCTCACTTCCCATCTCGGTTTCTGCATGCCAGGTTTATGATGGCCATTCGCTTTTGTGTCAGCATTGTCCTTTAACTGAAATAGCTCCTCTTCCTCCTTAGCATTAACCTCCAGGATGTATTTATAGAGAGCGATCATATCCCTCTCTCAGCCTTTGTGGTGCTGGTCTAAATAAGCCAAGCTCTTTTAGTCTACTTTTATAACCTCAGCTCTCCAACACCCTAATCCTCCCGCTGCCTTTCTTTGCACCTGTTCCAGCATGAATCAATCTTTTTGAACATGAATGACCATAACTGCCCCTCATTGTGCACATGGCATGTCACATTGCTTTCTACAACAGAATTAGTATTTTCCTCTCTTGAGCACCAGAGTTCTGCATCAGGCAGCTGGGGACCTCGCCTGCCTGCCTTCCTTCCTCATGGATGCAGAGTCATCCTGAATAACAGACTAAGTTCTGAGAAGACCACGATATGCTGGGGCAAAATACCACTGGGTAACGATGATATGGAAAAGCACATGATATGAACCCAGGAGCATCATATTTTAACAACTAGAAAAAAAATATTTTGGAGCAATGCTGTGGACAAGATTTTTTTTATAAGTTCAGGAGATGGAAAAATCCAAAACTCTTCTCTTCTGTGACAATCTTACACTTAAAAAACCTATCAAGTTTAATATGGAACAAAACATTGTGAAAGGGCTGCGTGGAAAAGGACTGTCACAAAAACCGTTCACAGGTGGTAAAATTATCCTTACAACAGAAGAACTAACCAAGTAAAATGTGTCCTATATAGAGCACATTATGGCCACTGTCTCACATGTCTTTTGCAGCATCTCTGAGTGCCTGCATTACTGTTCCTGTGCGGCTGCCGTGCTCCTTTATCTTCCAGCATCCCTTTTGGCACCCATGACAATCAATCCCAGTATTACTATCTTTAATCCTTCCACACTCTGACTGGTGAAAGGAGACATTCTGATCTCTGTATGTGCAGGATTCTGAAAATCCATTACTTAGAGCAACTCCAGGGCTTTTCTGTACTCCAGTCTTCTGTGGTGACCAGCTAGGGATCCCAGTCACAGCCCAGATACACCACACTGGAGCCCGTATCACATCTGACCACACAGCTCCGTTCCTTTCCGAGCCCCCCAAACACCAGATGCCTGTACTGATAAAGGAGGTTGACCGTTCCGTGTGCTTTCAGCTGCTGTCTTTCTGCTATCCATCAGGATGTTTTCAAAGTCATGCAACACATGGGCTCTGCTCTCCAGCAGTGCTGGGGAGGAAGTGGGGCAAGGGAACTTCTGCCCGGCCTCCTGGAGACCTCCCTGCACCAGGAAATGGTCTCAGTGCCACCAAAAGCATTTAAAGGTAAAGCGAAAAGCCACAAATCTTCAGGCTCTTCAATTGAATAATCAGCCCTTGTGTTTCACTTCTCCTATTTGTTTTCTGTGCTGGATGGGCCTCCTCCGTTTACAGAAGGTGACCCCAGGGAGCGGGCGCTGACCTCCCGAGGGAAGGCGGTGTTCCGCCGTGTGGCCGTCCGTGCCCAACGCGCTCTGCCGCCGGGCACTAGGGGCCACTCTCAGAGCTGCTGAGCGCGGCCAGCAGCTGTGTCTTGTCACTGTCCTCCCCTCCCGCCCCTGCCCGCTGCCCTGCTCACTGGAGCTTAGCTGGGAACCGGAGGGGAGAGCTAGGAGGGAGGCAGAGACAACTGGCAGGGATGAGGAGCCGGGCTGGTACTGGCTGGGAGCGGTGGGAGGGGGGAAAGGAGATGAGCTGAGCCTGGGAGAGGAAGAAGAAAAACATGCTGCTGCAAGTCCTTCCCCCGTGGAGTCTGAAGAGAAGAAAGCTGATTGCTGACAGAGAAGATTAGGAAGCCCTCCCTTGCTCATGCCAGCCCATCCCTGCAAAAAGCTGCCACTGGGACCTGCCTTGAGACTTGGTGTCAGAGCACAGAGCTGGACCAGAGTGTGGGAACAGAGGGGCCTCCAGCTTGCTTGAAAAAGATGGGGCACAAGCTTCATACACCGAGGATTCATCTTCCCCCAGATTCCAGTTGGAGGTAGCACCCCTTGGGTCTTGCATCACCCCACAGCTCCCTCAGTGAGGCAGAACCTGTAAGGGAGATAAGGGCAGGAGAGGAGGAGGTGCTGGGGAAGGCAGAGAGCAAGTGAGGCCAAGACAGACCCTTGCCCCTGGAGAATCCCAGCAGACAATTCTGAGATGCTCTCCCCTTAATATAGCACCATCTGCCCGGCTATTTTCTCCTCTGGCTCGCGCACAGGGATCTCCACATTGCACTCGGTGTGTCTGGCATACTTGAGCTAGCTGCAGCCCAGTGGGGTCAGGCAGGGAGCAATCGAAGCAGGGGCACAGCAGCCAGCCCTCCAGCCTGGTCTCACAAAGGCAGCCAGTTCTCCAGGGCCCTGAACTGGTTTTTGCTGAAGGCCGTGCTGCTCCCTCTCCCCTGCTTTGACCTGCACTGACTGGATCAGCCAGCGTGTGCTGCCTTGCAACGATTTCAGAGCAGCCTGGTCCCTGGGGAGCATGGCTCCGTGCAGCAGGGGCTGGTATGCTGGATAAAGGAGAACGGGTACACCTGGGCACTGGTCTGAGAAACAGTTTGGCAGGTCTCATGATTTTGTCACAAGTCACGTTATTCCGTATTTTTTCATCACACCTCAGAGACAAGAGCTTCATTCTTCAACACAAACCTGACCTTGCATAAGAAGCCAGTAAGAATACCACTTTTGTACTCGCTGCTTATTTACTTCTCTGAGCCTTGCAGTTGGGAAGGTAAATTCATTTTTCTCTGGTTCAGGATGGTGGTAGAAGGAATTTTGAGAGACAACACATCTGTTCTCAAAGGGTGTGCTTGCCATGTCTTTTTTCATCTTTTTGTGTTTTTTATCTGCACAGGTTTTGTGGTCTCTGATGGAGAACCAGGGCTTCACCTGATTCTGTTTTTCACAAAGTTTGGGCTGCCATGGAAATAATAATTACAGCCATTTCTATGGCTGAGCAAAAGCCTGATTTTTTCTTTTCCCTGAAATGGGTGTGACACAGGGACAGACTGGGCAAAGTTTGCAAAACATTTTGTACTGCATGCTGATTGCTCCATCTTTTAGACCAAGTTAAGGCTCCCGAGAAGAGAGGGAATTTGCCAGGGAAGATCCAACAAGGACGAGTGACTCGCCTGGCACAGTAGAGGCCTGTGCTTTCCCTGCAAAGATAGCACCATGTCCATCTACGTACCCTGAAACTAAACCCAATGATAAATTTCCTCCCCTATGAAGCAGTCCTACAGCACAAATCAAGATTAATTGACATCCTCGTGCCTTCCACAGCTGCACAAATGGTTGGTACAGCACAAGTGGGGCCTGTTCGCTAATCGTGAAGTAGCTAAGAGCAGACCTTGGATTACTGTGGTCTGTAGTAATATATCACTTTCCATAAAAAGAAAAGAACATTGTGCTCTCTTTCCCAACACTCTTTCACCCCAGCTCATCAGTTGCCCAGCAATCACTCTCCTCTCCCAACACTTGCATAGCAGACAGAGTGGCTTTTAATCCTGGAGAAGTTCTGCTGTGCTGAACTAAAGCAAAAGGAGCAGGGAGAAGCAGCTGGGTGCAGGGGGAGGAGTTTTTTTTGACAAGAGCAAAAAGAATGCGGTACTAGGGGAGTTTCCAGGTTAACAGAAGTCTAAAGGCCACTCTGTCTTTCCTAATGGCTCCAAAGTGCTTAACTGCCACAGGGAGAGGGAGAATATCTGACAGAGGGAACAGACTCCTCTCTCTTCAGACGAATTCCATCTCTCACTGCACACTCAAAGGTGCTGTTGAGTTATGCTCTGTTTCAGTTGCAGGAGCCTTCTAAGGCACTTACGTTACATTCTCTGTTGTGAAACCTGTCATTTCGCAAACTGGCTGAAGTTTTCAGTCATTTTGCAAAATGCCAGGAGATGATAGGTATGCACATGAAATCCTCACCCTCTGGCTATTACTAATTCCCTAAGTCAAGGAGAGATGCAAAACTATTCTTATGTTCATTTCTACAACCAGGCAATCTTTTGTAATTACTTTTAAAGCCAGTCGGCAACACCCATCCCCTGACAAAGCTAACTAGTATTTTCACAACCGAGCATTGTAACATCAGCCATTACACGTCGGTCTTGCCAGTAACATCTGCCTCTGACTCCCAGTGCTCTGGCCCGCCACGACTCCATCACCCAAGCCAGCCTCCCTCAAATGAATATTGATCAACTGTCTGAGTTCAATAGTAAAAGTTCCTTTCCATTAACCAAAGGAAAAACAAAGAAATGGTCACAGACAGAATTTCAAGTGGCACAGCACTATATGCTATGGGAAATACACCAGTTCCCAGATCCAGAATGGTGACACCACTGTCTCGGTACACATTCTGCAGAGGCAGATCAGGGTCATCTGCAGAAAGTCAGTCAACAGTGAACACCATTAGGAAAAAGGCAAACAACGTGCTGGATGTATAAACGGGAGAAAAACCCTCAGGACAAGTGAAGTAATCCTTCCATCCAGGACTATCCAGGCCGGAGCTGGACTGCTCTCTGGTTTTGGAGACAACTCTTCAACACCAACCAACTGGAAAAAGTCCAGAAGAGAGATGTGAGATAGACAAGAGGCCTAGAAAACATGATCCAGAACTGTGTCTGTCTGAGAGCATCCCAGCCGATACAAAGTTGGTGCAAGCACAGTTGCCCACAGACTAACCTGTTTCTGATAGCTGTAATAGCTGTAGTGCACCAGGGTGCCCAGGATGCCAATTTTAGCACGAGCAGTGCAACAGGCAGCTTGCAAATGACTCCAACTTTCCATCGCTTGGCATGTTGATGGAGAAGAGAAATAAGGCAGTGAGGTAAAATGTCTGCAATTCCTATTCCAAAAAGACTAAACTTTTAGTCATCTTGTGAATAAAACATGTTGCAAAGTAAAAAAAACCTGCAGTCATTCCATGAAATTATTTTACAGGATGAGTAACTCCCATATGAAAATATTTTTAAAAATCATTCTAACCAACTGGGCCACGCTGTCATAATACCTGAGCAGCGTACAGTCTCAGGGCCCTACAAAGACTACCAGGAGCTGCTCACTTCTTCTGAAAAAGGGCAGAAGGCTCCAAAAATGATTTACATGATTTGACCACAGAAACCACAGGAGTCTTTGGCTGAATCAAGATCCAAAGGAAGAACTTATAAGTCCAAGGCCATAGCCCTGTCTGTGCATTCCCCATTTTTCATGCTGGTTTTGCTCTTGGTCACCCCTTAGTACCAGTAGAGCTATAACTATATATTACCTAGCACAGCAAACTACCTGAATCCTATGGGAAGTTTATTGCCCCAAAATAGGGCTAAACCTAGTCACTTTGGATCTTGCAGGGAAATTCAGATTTAGAATCCAGGCTCATGGCTGGCATCACCTCCTAACCTAGGCCCTGCAAGGCTGAAGTCACCTCCCACCCTATGCAGTCTGCATCAGAGCAGGGAAAGCCTTTCCTCTCTGTTAACAGATAGGCAGAAACTGAGCATGGGAATATCACGAAATATCGAGAAAAAATATCTGGTAATCACAGTCCTTGTTGTACAGGGCAGAGAAGGCCTGGCTGCTTTCTGTTAAAATCCTTGTTTGGCTCAAGGCCTGTGTGTGCACAACTTTCATTTCCTCTCCTCCACCTTTGTGTTCACCCAAGCTCACATTTCCCTGGAAGAGGGCTGCCTGGCACTCCTTGTAGCTGTTTTACGATTACCACAAGCAGCCTCTCCTATACAAAAAGGATAGGACTGGAGTCAGACTTTTCCTAGCAGCTCTCCTCTGGTGCCAGCTGGACCCTCCGATCAGAGCTGCTTCTCCGTGGCTGCTGGCTCTGCGCTGTGGTGCGGAGGTACCCAGGTCGGGTGCGTGAGGTGTCGGGGAGGCGTAGCTGCAGCGGCACAGGGCAGCAAGGGCTGCAAAACCCTGTCTGGAAAGTCAGGTGAACGCCCTGGCAGCAAAGTCCTCACCCCTGTGCTGTGCTGCCCTGGTTGTGCTGGCAGGTGAGCCTGTTCTGGGGAGGATGAAGTTAACTCCGCTCCCTCGGCACAGCCTGCAGCATGGATTGATTGCAGTGCAAAGGCATCCCAAATTTCTAAGCCTGCTGGTCAGCCTCAGGACTCGGCACTGATGCATCCCCAGAGAAATCTGAAAAAGTAACTGATTCCATAAAAGTAGCCTATCAGCGTTAACTTCTCAAAGGCTTTTTCCTCCGGTTTCCTCCATTTGCTGACAAATATGAAGATTCTTCCCCCCCAGCTATCGCAACGGTCTTGTGCAGTCAGGACCCTCGGCTGCTGAGGCTGAGGTGTGGATTTATAGCGCTGGCTTTTGCATAGTATAATGCTGAGCCTCAGGGATCAAGGGTTATGACATTTTTATGGCCTCTCTTCTCCTCCCTCATACGAATATGAAGCAACTGTAAGGAAAAACATCTGGTTTCACTTTTCTTTTCTCCACCACTGTTCCCATCTGACAAAACCTTAAAAACTTGCCAGTGCTCTAGCAAGCTGACTGTGCCAGCAGCCTGCAAGGAGCCAAGGATTTTTTGGTGTCATCACAAGCGAGAGTACACTGGTCTGGAAGTACTGGCTCCATCGTTGCTAGAAGGCAAGACTACTCAGATTTTGTCCCATTGACAGATGCACTGGCAGCCCTCCTCCTTTGCTAGAACAGGCTGAAGGGTTGCTAAAAGACCGTCCCTCCATCTTGATCTCATTACAGGCAGCATCTCCAGGGGGAAATGTGGGCCACTGTGGAGAACACTGTGAGAGGAGCCAACCCCTGCTGCGGGCAGGGAAAACGAGATGCAAGGAGAAGTTCTGCCTCACCTCAGAGTCTTCAGAGGGATTCTTCTGGGGTAGAAGAACAGTCTTGCTCAATTTCTGAACAGTGGCATGCTGAGAAAGGCTTGTGCCTGGCGCTGTGCTCAGGGCTAGTCTGCACCAGAAAAGAGAGATGAGCCCAAAATCCCAGGAGCTCCTAAGTCCAGGTGGGACCCACGCTGTCAGTCAGGAGGAGAAGCACAAAATACTACAAACTCCAACTCCAGTCTGACAAAGGTGGCCAACAGCTGGCCAATAGCCTGTTTCCACAGCTGGACACTAAGAAATATAATCAGTTCCCTCATGTTATCTTATTTATCCAAGGAAAGACAAAATGAAACTATTTCCAGGAATCTGAAAGCATTTCTCCTTCATCTATAGGAAAGGAAGGCATCTATGCAACAGGCAGTGTTGTGGCTCTGCAGAACCTCAAGAAATAATCTCTTCTCAGGATCCCCCATCTCCAAACCCCCAGAGGAAACCAAGTGGACTGTTTGGACTCATCTTACAAAAGAGGGACAACTGCTGAGTGCTGGCCCCAGGGACAGGCTGCTGAGTACTACTGCCATGGAGGCCATGAGATGTGAAGGTGCTTCATAGGGATAAAGTCCCAGGACTGTGTTGCAGCCGGGATCATATGTTAGGCATTAGAAACAAATCCTAAGAGTGGAGCACCCAAATAAACAACACTGGCCTCCAAGAAAGGTCTCCAAGGGACAGGAACCAAAAGTGCTCATGGCAAAGGATATTGAACATGAAGGCACACAAAGGAAATGTTCTGTGCTCTGGGCTGCGAGAGAAGACCCAGAGTATTGTTTTCCAGTTTCTTTCTCTCTCTTTGACTGTCCTTCTTGACTATGCCAATAAAAAAAACACCACTCCCTCCTCTTATTCTTTTTCTTTGTTTACTTAACTTCTTTTCCTCGTAGCAACTGCATAAAGCTGAAGCCATCTGATATTTCCAAGTAACCAAGGCCATTATTCACTGAAGGCACTGGCCTGGATCCTAGTTGCTGCTGGTTTCATACTCAACACAAGCCTTGCAAACAGCTGTAAATATCTCTGTACAGTACTCCACTCATGTCAAGCCGACCCTAATTCTTACAAGGCCCCTGGGATGCAAATAAAAGTGCTGCCAGAGAAAATAGGTGTGCTAGGTACACTTTGGAAGGACAAACAGCAGCAAAGGAGGAGACACTGTAGAAATACCGTTTTATACCCTTTTCCGAGGCATGCAAAGGGGAAGCAGGTGAAAGGAGTTGGTGGTGACCAGTACTTGCAGGCCACGTGATGGGATGAAGAGACCTTACATCTGAGTGAAACTAGGACAATGGGGACTTTCTGGATCATGTCCTAGCACCCAGAGGATGTTTGAGAAGGAAGCTGGAACATACCCTTCCCACTTACTCTTCCAAGCCTTTGTTCCAGGCATACTATTATTCTGGCATTACCCAATTTCTTCATCTTCTTTCCTTCTGTTCACACAAAAGGCCTGTGTTTCATGTGAACCTTTGTTTAAGGTTAAAGAGCATCATAAGTGCCAGGCAGCAACATTGCATTACATGGGTGATGAGGTCAGGGCAAAACCCCTGTTAAGGAAGAGAAGAAGTCTGTGCTTTGCACCTCTCCTTGCCAGAGTCACAGAAAGGAGAAAAGGAGAGGGCAGCAAAGCATGTGACAAAGTGCAAAATATGGTACTTTTGGTTTGGTTTTAATCTGCTTCACTCCTGTAACCAGAGGAATGCAAAAGAAAAAAAAAAGCACAGTGCAACAACCTAACTATTTCACTAAAAAAAAAAAAATTAGTCACTAAAATATCTTGTGGGTTTCTTTTCATTTCAAAATACAGTTCAAGTCAGAGATGGGGGTGGGAGGGACATCCAATCTCTTGAAAGCTCCCCAGAGAGTTAGGCACTTGTAACACTCCCTCACCTTTTATTGCCCCTTATTCCTCAAATCCTGCCCATCCCCTGTGTGATTTTATGCTGCCCTTCTGCTCTCCTTCCCATCTATCACATGGTATCTCCCTTTTCCGCTCATTTCCTCCTCTTCTCTGACCCGCTCATGCATTCCAGCTTCCCTCACGCATCCCAAAGTTTGTTGGAACATCAACAGTCCTCCGATGCCTTCAGCCCCTCATCCCACATGGCTGGCTGCACCCTGCCAAGGGGCTCCCCTCCTGACGGCAGGGCTGCCAGGGGCTAAATCCTCTGCTTCTCATGGCCAAGGCAGTTCCTCCACAAGGAAGAGCAGAAACTGTGGGGAGAAATTTCAGCCTAGCTGGGGGAGGCAAAGAAGGCACAGTGTGAAAGTCCACAGCTACATACCAGGAGATGGAAATCAGTACAGCTGGTACTGTGTGTTCAGCTCGCAGCCAAAGTCCTTTCTCTCAAGGTTGTGCTGACAGACTACAAAAACAACGGCTGAAAGCACAGCATGAAAGCAAACGATGGGGAACTTGCCCCAGCAGAAAGAATCCGTGAAGAGGAAGGTTTAACGTGTTTGTTTAGATGTCGAGCACTTGGCAGGGGCTTGTCAGGAGGGGCACTGAAAGGTGTTAATCCAATGCACACCTAGGGCTTCTTGATGCACATGTGTATTTCTCCCAGTCTTTCCACCTAAGTGCTCTCCTTGAGACTCAGCCCTTTCAGAGTGACAATTAAGAAGGACACCCCCGGCCACCCCCCGTCTGCTCCAAGACATGAGATAGGCTGCAAATGAAGACATGTGGCAAGCAAATTTTTACCAGGAACAAATATTTGCCATCGTTATGGATGGCTGCTATGCCACACTGCATTCTTCCTGGCACACTGGGGTGGACAAATATTCTCGGAAAAGTAAGTAGATTTCTGCCATCAGAAAGGGCTGACAAACGCTTCAGGCCACTGCACCCCGGGTCTTCATTTCTTGTCAAGCTGGGGGGCCCTACCACGGGTAGGACTATGCACACAGCTGGCTTCTCTTGTGTGCTGGCGAGATGAAAGAGCCAGAGGGTCAGGTAAATACCAGTTGTTAGAAAGATATGGACACCCAGCACAGTGAAACCTGCACTAAGGGTTGCAGATACATGCCCCATGCTAACCAGCCACCTCTTAAGGTCTCTCAAGATTTCCACTGCCATTTCATTTATTCTCTTGCTCAAGTGCCACGTCTACCTGGCAAACGAATTCCCTCTGTTCCCTTATGCCAAGTTTCACTCCAGCATGTCAAAACCACTGCCCTACACTGCAGCATTCCTTTCCAAGTGAACTATTCCCCCCCTCCCTCCCACAGGTCCTGCTGATGGCAGCTCGAGGTTGTATAACTGTGCGCTCCCTCCTTGATAATAGCGAGAACCAGGATTTCCTGGTATGCCAGAAATGGTTTTGCCACTCCTGCCTGTGTGAAAGGGGTGGGACAGGAGGCGAAGCAGCCATCGTGTGTTACAGCTCTGGGTCGTGTCTGTGCACCTTGACATCCCGCCAGGCTATAATAAGAGAGACCTGCAGGGAGCAACATATGTCAAAGTTGGTAATTTTCCTTCCTGCCTTCACTCCTCGAAACCGCCTCAACTGGATCGACGCCCGCCCAGTTCCTTCTTTGGACAGCCAACGAAGCATGCACGCTGCAGGAGCAGCTGCCAGCTCTGCTGGAAAATGTACAGACCAAAAGATCACCTGTGAGCGCGCGGCCTTGGCGTGAGCTGTTCTGCACGTCTGCAGCTCGACAATGCTGCTGCGGCTTTGGGAGGCAACAGCAGCCGACCGCAGCGCCGGCCGGCCACTCGCAATCCACAGCCAGAGGCGCCTCTGAAAACATGCTCCCTGCAGCAGGCAGACCTTGCAGAAGCCTCACAAGCCTCCCCTCATTTTTAAGCAGAACCAGGTTAATAATCCTCTCCCTCCCCCAGCAGTTTTTAGCTTCCCTGGACAGCCGTGGTGTCAGTCCACATCTGGAAAGGGCATCGCTGGGCCATTTGCGGCTGGATTGGAGCCAGATGCAGGAAAGATTTGAAAGGTCCGTTGCACTGTCTTCCTTCAGACTTCCTTAGTGCTGCACTAACACCAAGACTGCAGGTGACTTCAAGTGCTGCCTACTTGTGCTCCCTGCCATGCCAGGCATTCGGCTGAGATGCAGCCCTGGCACTGGGCAGCTGGGCTTGGAGAACTAAGCGGTCTGTGAGGCCCACAAAGTTGGCCTCCCTCCCAAGCAGAATCATCAAAAATTGCACAAAAAAGCCCCAGTCTCTTTAGGTTTGCAGAGGTTTTGATAACTTCTGTAGCAGCCAGGTTTTTAACTGCTTCTATGGACATAATTCAGATGCTGCATTGTTTGAGGCTGTCCCATCCCTCACCAGGGCCAATCTGGCTTAAGATTCTTTCTGAAGAAAAACTGTAAACTCACCTGGCCAGTGATCTTTGAGCTCCCAGAATTGCGAAAGCAGTTCTGCTTTGCCTTTCCTCCTTCCTCCTGCCTCCCTTTCCCCCCATCTATTTCACGGATGCATGCGGCCCACTTCACACTTCCTAAGCCCCTACCTGAATGTGGGATTTGCAGGCTGTTTATTTTTGTGAAGTTCGTTTCAGGGAAAATGGGCGCATCAGTGTCATCGCATTACCGAGCTCACCACATTTTCTGCATTGAGCGCCGGCAGGCTGGCAGCACGGCTTGACACTGGGGCACTCCTTTGACAGGAGCAGGAAAGACCATGTACTCACACCATCTAATTCAGCTGATTTATTTTTAAATGCTGTAATAAGGCAGGCACGGAGTGAATGGAGAAGTGCAAACCCACTGAGATCTAGAAGACTCTCAGAGCTGTGTGTTGCTTTGTGCCTCTGCCTGCCTCTCAGTTGTCTCTGCGAGTGATTCAGAAAACCCTGTTTAATCAGATTCAGCTCCTGCCATCTGTTAAGTGAGACACTGTAGGGACCGAGTATTGTAACAAAATGCATATCAGAATTGCCCTTGATTTAGCATACTTTGTGCAGCATGTCTTGTTGCCCTCATTCACAGCAATCAGAGCAAGGCTTTAAGGCTCCTTTTCCTTTTGGGGTGTAATGACTCACTGCAGTGGATGAGCAGGCCACACGGACCCTCTGCATCCCCCCAGCTCTGAGTCACAGGCTGGGATTAGAGGGACGTTTTAGGATTACAGACAAGCACTCTTCCAGAAATCTCCTTCTCTTCCGCCTTTGCCGGTACCTTTCTTAGCAGAGGCTGTGTATGCTCTCAGATGTGGCAGAAAGGATGGAAATTCAGGGAATTCCCAGACAGCTGGTGATCGTATAGCCAGGTGTCTGATCAAAGGTACATATCGATCAGCTTGGTCAGTGACACCCAGCACACATAAAGATGGGCTCACATAAGTCCATCCATCCCTGTGCCGGGAAGTCTCTTCACAGTGAGACAAAAGTGTGTATTGGCAGTTGGCAGAGGTGGGTGCTTTGCAGGATGCCTGGCACTTCTGAATGGCCCCTCCAGACGGCATTGGAGCAGGGGCTTCATTTTACACACCTTTCAGCTGATGTGCTTTGCGCCTTTCCAAGCAGTCACAGGTCTGTTGTGGTGGGACAGCAGCCTTATTTCTTGAAGACGAGCCAGCAAGATGCATCACAGTGCCATGGGAGCAGAGCTGATTATCTCCTCCTGGCAGGGTGGTTTAGCTTGCCTCTCACAAAATCCCTGGCTAGGCAGTACCTGCCATTTTGGAAGAACATCTGCAGTGGCTGGAGGGGATGCATACCCTGCTGTGCTTGGGAAACACCTCCCCACATGCTTCAGTGTGTCGCCCAGGCTACTGCTGCTGAAATACCTGACCTGGTTTTACAGGGATGGATACAGACACGAACATCAACATTTGGAGAGTGACTCAGAGAGTCAGGGACTTTAATGAAATGCATTTAAAAAAAAAAAAAAGAAAGAAAAAAGAAAGAAGAAAGTGGTAGAGGGAGAGCTGACATCAAAGTGAGCAACAGAAGACACAGAAATTGATGGATTTCACACTCAGTCGATTGTTGCAATTAATTACATAAAAGGGGCTGTGACAGTGTGTACCAAACTGCTCCCCCCACACAGCTGGAAACTCCACAGTTAGTGAGGCCAAGGTAATCAGATGTTGCAGAGGATCCAGTTGCACCATATATTTCCACATCTTGCTCAAGCTCCCCAGGTAAGTGTCTGGATTTGGTTTCTGCGGTACCACACCATGTGCCCAAATTCGTCAGGACGGGCGTGTTTGTGCCTGCTACCAGCCTGCTGGGTTTGCCTCCCCGCGGGGGAAGCAGGGAGGAAGCCGAGAAATTGTCGGGTTTGCATTTCACAACCGCCTGCATAATCCAGGTTGCTGTGCACATCCCGTGGCTCAGCCTTTCAGGCCCAGTGTGATGGGAAGCGGGAGGGAGTGTTTACACAGCCCGCTGGCCGCTCTGCAGTCGCTATGGCAACCCCAAGGGTCAGTTTATAGTAGGAGAGGAAGTTCACTTTTGGGGAGTTCAGCTTTCCAACACCAGCATCAAGCATGGCTGAAAAACAAAAGGCCAGGCAGTGGGAGGAAACACATTTAAAGGAGCTTCCTATGTGCAAAACCACCCGAGCTTTCTCAGTCACAGGGAGATGCTGCATTCCTTTCCTCTTGGTCAAAGGCACGCTGCCATCCGGCTGATGCCTGAGCCAGAGGGGTACCACCCCTCTCCCGCAGATGCCTGCGTGTGCTTGAGAGCAGGGCAGCTGTGCAGGAGTGCAGCGTGGTGCCCCACTTCCAGAAACACCCCAGTGCTGGCAGCCCCAAGCCAAGAGCCACAGGACCAGTGTCCCAAGCGTACTCGCTGCACGCTCTGGCTCTGCAGAGGCTGCTTGCAGACCTTCACAATGCCTCCCACGGTGGGAAGAAATAACAGGCACAGTCCTTCCTGGCCTGGATGTAAACCAGCAAATGTCTGTGCATCCAGGCTTGGGGATCTTTGAACTTACCGTGCTGAGACTTAGTCTGCATCAGTGCTGCCAGTGGTGCCGTGATTAAATCTGAAAAAAATGACAGACGTCTCTGAGGTGATGCCTAGGGAAACGCCCTCTTTCCAAACACTACCATCTACCCCAGAAAGCTTTTCTTGACCTGTACAGCTCCTTGCTCTGTTGTCCCTCCTTACCAAAATGGCCTGAATACTGACCAAGAGCTAAAAGAGCATCTATCAGCCACTGTTAAAACAGTGGGACAGTGTCAGAGGGCAGTCACCCTGGGGAACTGCGTTTTCTCAGGGAGAGAGGTAATAAACACATCCTCCTCTCAGCCACAGGGGAAAACAGCCTGCAGCCCAAGTCCTTCTCTCTCCCAGCAGTTGCCATCACTGGAGCTCATTGCGGCATGGGGGGCAGGGGGCTACTTTAAAGAAAGGTCCACCCCTAGGTGAACAAGTCCAACACTAGATGGGAGAACAGGCCACAAACTTCCTGAGCTCCCAGCTGAGCTCCCCACTGTGCATCACACTCCAGGGTTTCAGAGCAGGGTTTCAGTTTACCTACCCTGCGTGCTACCCCTCTGTGCTGGATACAAGGTTATAAAAGGACCCCTGCACTCAGCAGCTGCTGGAGAAAGGGCCCTGAGGAGTTTTGTGCTTGGTCAGCAACTGGGGACATGCAATGGGGACTCCTGTGCCTGGTCCGGGCTGCAGTGTGGAACACAGAGGGAAGGAAGCCTGGCGAATCCCAGGGAGGTGAACTGACTGCAGAGTGTCAGAGGGAGCATTCCAAGGCCTGTTTTCCCCCCTAACATGACAATTTACATCAGTGAAGTATCATTCCAATGAAGCTCCTTCTGTCCACGAAGATCTGTCCACTAGTACTTGGCTGCTGGCCGGCTGGGAGATAAACAAGGCAATGGCAATGTTAATGGCTGTGCTGGAGCCTGATGTGCGGGCAGAGCTTGGGGGAGCTAACACAGGTGTTTCCCAAAGAGTGGAGTTCAACAAAGAGGCAGCCCAGGGGAAGAGAGAGGAATAAAGAGAGGATATGGGAAGGAGAGACTGCGCGAGTCTGTGTGTAGGAAGATTGGGAGTTGTGATACATTATGCCAGAGAAAATATGCAGAAAGACACAGCATCATGGAGAAACACAGGTTCCAAGGAGATGAGAGGAGAGCGTTACACCATGAGGCACTGTACAGGAGAAAGAAGGACCACATGGATGGGAAGGAATGACCCATAGCTGAGGCCATCAAAACCAAAGTGATAAAAGGAGAGGAAAGATGAAAACGAGTGTGGGTGCTGCAGGGGCAAAATGGCAATGAAGGCTACCTGGATGAGAAAGGTGGCTGAGTGAGGGGAGGGAATTCAGCTGGCTACACAAAGATGTCGATCCCCTTGAGAAACAGTTGTGTTGAAGATGCAACTCACCCCAAAGCAGATGTCAAATACATCACACATCTACTTCTCTCTGGAAAGGGGGAGCTACAGTAGTGATGCCAGAAGAAGACATCCACCCCAAGCGGGTCAGATTTCAGTGAAAGAACCCTTTATGCCTAATAATCCTCTGCTCTTGGGTGGCAAGCGGAAGGGCAGAGATTTGGGATGAGGGCTGTATGTGTGTGTGTGTTTGAGGGTGATCTCCTGGGAGATTTTCCCCAGGGCTGGGTGTTACCCAAGGAAACATGAGTAGGTTTCAGCGCTGCTTCACTGCTGAACTCCTCAGCAGAGAGGACTTTCCCAAGGAAACTCCACAGGTGGGTTTCACTTGTGCTGGCAACACCCATCTCGCACGTTTAACCCCACAGGCTTTGAGCGGGGAATGCACACAGGGCCAGCAAGCAACAATATGTCCAGGAGCAATGAGCCAGCCTGCAGGACAAACTGCAAGAGCTGGTGAAACAGCTTGTGCACTGGCATGGCCCCTCACCCTGTGGCCACGGCACGGTAAGGATGCCCACAGGATGAGGCCTCTGTGTGCCCACAGCAAGCAGGCTTTGGCATCTTTCAAACAGCCTGCAGTTCGGGCCCTAGCTTGGGAAGCTCTTTCTACATTGCCCTCCCCCGTTCCAGCCCTGCATGTGGATGAGTCAAAGCAACTCCTGGTGTCTCAGGGTCACCCAAGTCCCACACAGCCTGCTGCTAGCCCTGGTTACAGGACAGACCTGCCTGATCTCCTTACAGTAATTAACAACAGCCCTTCAGATGGTTTAATGTCACCAGGAGTCTTTCTGCAGGCTCAGCTCGTGTCCTAGAACAGTGCTTCCCACTCCTTTTTCCATGTCAGTGAGCAAAGAGGGCTCAGCCCTCTGCCCCGGGTTCCATTCTGCAGCACCCCCAGCTCCCTGCGTCTGCCTCACTGTACAGCCCACGCACAGCGCCCAGGGATGCTGCAATATCAGCTGAACTGGGCCACGGAGCATGGAAAAAGCAGGAGGGCACCCAGGTGACTGAGACACCAGCAGTACACACAATAATGGCTCAAAACCTTGGCAGGGCTCTTTGGAAATATTACTTGTGGGCAGGGGGGACGGGACAGGGAGGTGGAGGAAGCTGTGTCAGCATTCTTTTATTCATACTGTATGAAGAAAAATACCCTGAAACAATGCAGCTGGGATTGGCAGCAGTTGTGAGTCACTTGCCATAGAGGCAGAGGTCTGTGAGAAGCCCCAAGCAGGGCAGGAATTTAATCCATCTCCCCAGATGCTGCATGAAGGTGTAAAAATGTGAGCTTTGGTACTGGCTCACCATCTGCTTCGAGGTACATGTAACAACACAGTAAATACCGTTTGCATGTATTTGCAGATTTACTGGTCAGATAAGTGGTAAGGATGGTATGAAAAAGGCCTGCTCAGAAACAAGTAAGGTTAAAAAGAGGCGTCTTCATCTTTGTTGCCACCACTACTTTGTATGGAAATCATGCTTACATTCATTAGACTGTAAGTGGTAATCACGGAGGGTAAAAATAATTAGGGAGGAAATAATAGGAAGGATGTTGTTTAACACTGTAAACGTTTCTCTATCCTCACCTGTGCCTGGGTACTGCCACTGCACCCACCTCAAAGGGAGTTTATTCAAAGAGAAAGAAAAAATTAGAGAGAGAGAGAAGACAAAAATTGTATTGAAAGCGATTGAAAAGCCAAGTGGAAAAATCTTGTACCCCATAAAGTCCTCTGGCTTATTAGAAAAGGTTTATCCCCCTCAAGTCTAAAGGAAATTAAAACCTCCAGTTCCACAAAAAAGACTGGAGAAATATTTCTGTTTGCCCACTCTCATCACTTCTGCCCCAGAGACAACCTCACCATTTTAAACCGATTTTGTAACCCTGCAGTGTTAACCTGCCCCAAAGGTACACATCTTGCCATCAGCTTCAAATCACAGCGGGACAAAAAAGCCACTTCACTCCTCCCACATCACTGTCCCTTTTCACTCTCCACTGAAGACAAAAGCCTGGGGGGGTTATTTCTGTTTTCTCGGAGATGCTGATCCTGGGGGGACAATGAAGCCAACTTTCCACAAACATATCAAGGCTAAGACAGCTCTCAGAAGGGGGATCAGGCATCAGCAACACACCTGAACGAGGGGCCTGACCTTCTGAAAGGCTGGGAGGCAGGTCACCAGCATCTCAGTGGGAGGTGACATCGGTGAATCCTTGTGAAAGTGCGGCATCCTCAGCTCGTGCAGTTCACTCTAAAAGGCAGAGCCTCAACATGAGTCATGTTTGAGACTCCACGTGGGAGATGGGGAGAGTCGTGTTTTAATGTCTTTGATGCAGGAGCCCAGACAGCACTTCCTTGTGATGATGAGGACTGGTACTCTGCTTTTTGCTTAACACACTGTCAAGAGAAATGGAGCCACATACCAGGAGAGAGATTTATCTACACTAATAACTGCAACAATTCCTGCTCACTTTTGTCTTCTTTTGCAAAAATGCCCTGCGTACAGAAAGGTTTCCTTATGCAATATGCCTGATAGATCCTACACTTTCAAAATGAGCTTCTCTGCACCTAGCCGGATCTTCAGAAAGGGCATTTTTTGTTCATCTTTTATATCACACTGGGGGCTCTAACTGGTGCCTTGAAGCAGTCACATTTCCACCTAGAAGAACAGCAGTGAGGCCCATCCCAGGCACATCTCTTATGGCTGAAGTGCTCTAGAGTGGAGGAGATGCTTTAACTTTTGCTTCTTTTTGCAGCTTTCTTATGACTGTTCTCTTTATGCTTGGCTTAGCCTGTTTCCCAAATACGCAGGACCACTTCCCTTTCTGTCTGGGGACAGTTCCACTTTCTCACTCTCATCTGCCGGCATGCTGTAGGTGTACCGAGGTGTCCAGCTCTCTCCTGGAAAGAGCCTCTAGGAAAGAGGTTTAACGATCATAAGATGTCCCTGTGGAAAGTGCACCACTTTTCAAGCATGGGAACATATCAATATTCATACAAGGCAGGGAAACCCTTACTAAGAGAGAAAAATCCACTACATTTTTGTTCATTCTTCTTGAGGGTGTCCCTTCAACAGCACTCAACAGCTGTTAAATGGGATAATCGCCTGCTATCCTCATGTCACTAATTCAAATGCTAATGGCTCTCAGTGCATGAGAGGTTATTCAGCCATCCGGCACCCCAGGTACACTTTGCATGAGGAGGATGCTGAAGGGATTAAGCTCCCTTCTGGGATTCTAGAAACATTGGAAAGAAATGTTTTCAGATTAATTTGGAGAGGAGATGATGTCCAAGACAGTGTATTTGGTTTGTACGGCAAGGTTTTGGTAGTGGGGTGGCTCCAAGGGTGGCTTCTGTGAGCAGCTGCCAGAAGCTTCCCCCGTGTCCAAAGGAGCCATTGCCAGCCAGACCTAAGATGGACCCGAGGCTGGCCAAAGCTGAGCCCATCACTGATGGTGGTAGCGCCTCTGAGATAATGTGTTTAAGGACAAAAAATTGTCACACAAGAGCAATTGCAGCTGGAGAGAGGAGTGAGAATATGTGAGAGAAACAGCCCTGCAGACACCAAGGTCAGGGAAGAAGGAGGGGGAGGAGGTGCTCTGGGTGCAAGAGCAGAGATTCCCCTGCAGCCCATGGTGCAGCCCATGGTGAGGGCAGGCTGTGCCCCTGCAGCCCATGGAGGTTCACAGTGGAGCAGATATTCACCGTGGAGGACCCCGTGCCAGAGCAGGTGGATGCCCAAAGGAGACTGTGACCCTGTGGGAAGCACATGCTGGAGCAGGCTCCTGGCAGGATCCGTGGCCCTGTTGCGAGAGGAGCCCACCCTGGAGCAGGTTTGCTGGCAGGACTTGTGACCTTGTGGGAGGCCCACACCGGAGCAGGCTGCTCCTGAAGGACTGCGCCCCATGGAAGGGACCCACAGTGGGGCAGTTCATAAGGAACTGCAGCCTGTGGGAAGGATTCACCCTGCAGAAATTCATGGAGGACTGTCGTCCATGGGAGGGACCCCTGGCTGGAGCAGGAAAAGAGTGTGAGGAGTCCCCTCCCTGAAGAGGAAGGAGCAGCAGAGACAATGTGTGATGACCACAGCCCCAGTTCCCTGTCCCTCCTGCACCATAGCCCATGTCCCACATCCCCCTGCCCTCTGGGGAGGAGGTAGAGAATTTGGGAGTGAAGTTGAGTCCAGGAAGACAGAGGAGTGGGGGGAAGGTGTTTTCAAGATTTAGTTTTATTTCTCATTATCATACTCTGATTTGATTGATAATAAATTAAACTAATTCCCTCAAGTCAAGTCTGTTTTGCCCATGACTGTAATCGGTGAGTGATCTCTACCAGACCTTATCTCGATGGAGGAGCCTTTTCTCTCTCCTGTCCAGCTGGGGAGGGGAGTGATAGAGCAGGTTTGGTGGGGACCTGGCATCCAGCCAGGGTCAAAGACAGGAGAACCGGGCAGGGAGGAGGCCTGCAGGAAGGATCTGCACGTTTTGATGCCTCAGAGGGGCTCCATCTCAATGCTGAAAGACCCTGTGCCTAGCCCAGCCTCGGTGCCAGCTGACTGAGCCAGGGCTCAGTTTGAGCTCAGAAAACTATTGCTTGTACAGTGGCAGTGCTCAGCAAACACAGGTCACCATTCTGCTGTCGTGGCTAAACCGCTGTCCCAGCTGTGCAGTACTGGCTACCTGCACAGAAACCGAAGCACCTCTTCCTAAGGGCCGGGTCACTGCCACAACTCTGCTCCTGGCCAGGTAACACCAGGCTCAGTGACCCTCCAGCCGTGCAGTGCAAAGTGCCAAGCTGTCGGTACCCCATGGGGCAAACCCTCTGGTGCTCCCTGCCTCTGTGAGGGGAAAAGGCTGCAAAAGGCAGCAGCAAAACCTTCAAAATCAACACCACTTTTATGGAGCAGACCTTGCAACTTGATCCATGCTTTTGTGTGTGCACGTGTGTGTGTGTGTGTGTGTGTGTGTGTGTGTGTGTGTGTGTGTACAAAAGGCAGTTCAATGCATTAATTTATATTTCACACATGCAATTCCCCAAAAATCTCCTGGTCTCTACAAAAGTATGTATTGTCTTTTGCATGGAAGTAACCACAGATTGTACAGCCACACTGTCAAACAGGTCATACCATTACCTGTCAGTGGTATCTACACAAAAGCAGAGCTGGCTTTAAGCCTAAAACCAGTCTGTTATGAAACTGCTGATAATACATGACTCGTGGGAGTTGGGCCATCAGTGTCTGTCCTTCTCCTGCACAGTATTATGGTGATGACAAAGGAAAGGGACAATGGTCACTTTGGCTTCCACTGGCAGGAACTGGCTGATGCGCCTTACCCGTCCCTTCTGCTGTTCAGGGAGGGTACCCAGATCCCTGGTGTCTTCTGTCTAGAAAGTGGCAAGTAGGAAGAGAAAAGGAGAATTAACAGATCAATATCATACCCTCAAGGGGCGTGTATAGAAAGTGAGGAGGGTAAATGGCTGGGAAAAAAGATAGATCTTCCACAGCTCTCAGCAATGCTCCCCTGAAACACTTGTGACCACATTGTCCAAAGAGATCAATAATCAATGAACATGCACTTTTGTATTTTGAAAAAACTATTTTGATGTGAAACCAATGATGTGTTTCATAACTGGTCTCAAGTCCATGGAGGACGCTATTATTTAAGGCATTTCACTGGCCAAAGCACTTTCTCAGCCTCACCATTCATCCTTGACTTTCTTTTTAATTTTGAAATGATCCTGTACTCAATTCTGCTGGCTTGATATCTCCAGTCCCCTCAGTATGTCATTCCTAATTCTAGTTCCTCAGCATCTTCTCCTCTGAAGAGTTACTTATGCTCAAGAAAAGTTGCTCTCATTTCATGTTCCAAAAAAAATGTGTATGTATCTGTTGCCATGGCAGTGGTGTGGGTTCCAACCAACCATTTTAGCCACACTAACTTTAAAATGGTAACCAAGTTTGAAACTCTTTGGTTTCCTCCCAGGAAACACAGGACCAGTGCAGGCAGCCCAATAATAAGTGCTGGAACACATTTGCCCTTGTGGGCTTGCGGGTGACCACCAGGCAGCCATGACTGGTCCCCTCCACGGCCTGCAGGGCTGACCCAGTTTCTCCTTGGAGCTGTCATGGCAACCTCCACGGTTGTGTTTGTCATTTTGCATGGAGAAACCTTCCTTTTCTGGCTACGGCAAAGCAAGAACTCAATGCCGGTGGCAGTGCAAGTGGGAGAGCAGCTCAGCCCTTCGCCCCAGGTCCTGATCCTGAACAAAACCCATGTCATGTGGTAGCAGAGAAGTTGGACACAGAAGAAAAAGCAACCTGTCTCTTTTCCATTCTGGTGCTGCTCTATTCCTCACCAGGAAGCACATTCAGGTTGGCTTGATAAAGAAATGAGGCACATGGAGACATTTCATGTATGCACACCATGAGGCAGAGACTGCCCCTCTTCATTTCCAGTCCTCCCTGAACTCAAGGTCATTGCCCACACAGACCTGACTCAGCAGAGGTTTGGTACCTTCAGATCCACAAAATCCATGGGAAGAGTCCAAACAGGGGAGAGTGATCATGGCTTCACACAGAGGAAGGCAACAGTGGGAGCTCAGTCTGTACCGGAGAGTCTGCACGAGCACGGCACAGGTTGAGGGGCACCTGCCTGGGCTGCTCCCAGGACCTCTGGTTGTGCATTTACCCATTCCCAGCCACTCATTACTCGGAGAGAGAGCTGCCCACAGCAACAAAGAAATGTCAGCACTTTACACTAAAAACCTTTTCAGTGAAAGGGGAGAGAAAAATGTTCTGCACCATGAGGCAGACACCCAAAAATCCCTCCTGTGTGGTGGGGAGAAGGTAAAAGGAAAAAAAAAATTAAAAAAAAAAAAA